>NDGN011306588.1:0-18259 GCA_002564285.1 Tympanoctomys barrerae
CTCTCCCATTCAGCATTTTATCTATCAGAAAACTCACACCTTATAACTTTATTTTTTTCTGTCAGTTACCAGTAAAAGGCATGGAGCTGGTGGGCGGAAGAGCCTAGCACCTACCACAGTGTGGGAGTGAGGAGGGGAAGCCCATATCTCTGCTTTTCTTGAAATATTATTTATAGTTAGGTAAAATCTCCAAACTTCTCAGACACTCCAAAATGCTCCTGTGTTACAGGTCTCTAGACACAAAGATCTTCAGAGTACTTCCAGGCCAGAATGAACTCTGTTGCAAGATCCAGACTACAAAACAAACAAACAACCCAACAAACACTAGCAAAGACAGAAAAGAAAAAAAAACATGCTTGGACTAATTGAATCTAGCATGAGTTTTGATAACTTGTTTCAAAATCATCTCTGACACAGCACTTCATGCCTTTGTGCTTTTGTATTACAGGATAGAACGTTTTGAACTGACAACCTGTATCATTACTGCTTATCTTGATAGTCAAAATGTATGATTAAAGGAATCAAAGCATGATTTACTAATTTTGCTTCTTTAACAAAGTATTTAACCTACTTTTCTATGAAAAGTTTTCTTATTGGCTCTAAAATATGCATGAAAAATATCTTTAAATGGTACATTTTATAAAAATATATACACAATTAATTTCTGTGCATGTACTCCTGCACATATATAATTAGAAAACCTACTGCTTCATTTTATGCAAATATTTCATAGCAATTTGATTCAATCTTCTGAGAGGTTCCTAGATCTTTCTGTAAAATATCATTTTACTTCACCATCCCATCACCTTGAGAGAGTCTCATCTGCTGTTACCACGAGACTTTAGAAAACTTTAGTCAGTTTTAATGATTGTCTGCTCCCAAAGGTTTCAAATGCCAATACAGGCTTCAGGTGAATTTAGCACTTGGTATAGTACATTTTCTTGTAGAAAAAAAAAAAAAGAAAAAAAAGAAAACCTTTATGAACAAGAAAAAAATTAAATTGGCTATGAATTTAAAATTTGAAGGAAAAAGAACATTATGCCCAATCAAATGAACAGCTTTCCTAAATTCAGAAAGTGACAAGAAATTTTCATGAAACAGTTCTATTTTAGGAGATATAAACAATTCCCAGCTAACTTCTAGGAAACTGTATGTTTTGCTTCTGTTTTTACATTTTGTGATACTAACAAAAAGTAAAAGAACTCTTGCATTCAAATGAGATAAAGTCAAACCAAATATCTATGAGAAGAGGAGTGATCTATACAAATCCAGATTAAATTTCAAACTTCCTACAGAAACTTTAGACACATAAAAACACAGAAACAATGCTAATGCAAAAATGCACTATCTCTTTCAAGTCAAGATGAGTGCAATTTTATAAACTTTCTTCAACCTTGACCATATATCAAAGATCATCCCAAATAATTTAGGCAGTATTCCAGAAGTGTAAATGAAGCCTGACACTCAAGAGTTATAAACAGAACAGATACTATTATCCATAATTAAATTATGGTTTTTAACTTTATTACTCTTCAACTTGGCATTACAGTGTGAATCACAGGATGGGTCATCTAATATATCTGAGCTGAGGATTCAAATGAGGCCATTAAAGCTGAAGTAAAATCAAATCCTGGTGTTTGTTTAAAGGGGATGAAACCCAGAATATAGGAAATGATTTTCTCATGGGGTATATGGATTTGAAAGCATTTCTCAAGTTGCTTTCCAGAAAGAAAATAAAATATTTCAATGACTTAATGGTTACTTGGTAAATATATTATTAGACATAGTTAATAAAAATTTTTCTGCAAAAAGAATTAATAACAGATAAGAAGAGAGCTATCCTTAGGTTTTAGTTCTATGACATGTATAATGACATAAATATTGCAAATAATATAAGCATGTCTCTGAAAGTCAATTTGTAATTGTACCTTATTCTCTGATGAGTACTTTGGCTCTTTCATTATTCTTATTTTTATTTTACGCTATTTTGGTTTGAACTCAGGGCTATGGAAACACTAGGCAATCATTCCACCACTGAGCTATCTACACAGCTCTATATCTTACATCTTAAATGTCTCCAAAATTTTCATGTGTTAAATGGTTGGTCCCTGTGCCTAGCTTGTTATTGGCACAGGATGTTGAGAAATCTTTAAGAGATGGAGGCTAATGGTAATTCTTCCAGTCTTTACCTGGTGTGTCCTTAAAAAGACAGTGTGCTCCCACCCCCTTCCTGTCCTTTTCATCGACTCACCTGAAGTGGCAGAATTCTCCTCCGCCACACATTCCCAGCATGCTGTGTTGCCCTGCCACATTACCAGATATTCCCAGAATGCTGTAATGCACATTCCCAGCATGCTGTGTTGCCCGTGCCACAGTACCAAAGCAACGGCATCAAGTGTTTACAGACTGTAAACTCCAAAACCGTGACCACAAACCAACCCTTCCTCTTTACAAATTGATAATTTTATTATAATGATAGTAAGCTAACACTAATACTGATTGATCATAAACTCACAGGCTTATCTAGTGAACATGCAAATGTCAATGTTAGTAATTTTTTTTTTTTTTTCAGAACCAGGGATTGAACTCAGGCCCTTGCGCTTGCCAAGGAAGAGCTTATTCCACTGAGCCATCTCCCTGGCCCCAGTAATTTCTTGATATTTTTGTGAGATAACAAGTAATTTTTTTAAGGTTGTAGTAAACATTTCTTCATTTAACTAAGACTTTAATTTTTTCATTCTGCACAAAGTGTTCATGACAGCTCTATGTCTCGACATGGACACTGATTTCAGTTGAATTGAGTGAGTTGTTATTTTACACATAAGAAACTTGAAGGACAAAAGTGCAAATAACAATATACACTGAGACATGAAAGAAGTAGATGCTAAAATGAAATTGAACTAAAAAAATTAAGTCTACTATCTGTATAGCATTGACTTATTAATGTCATTTATTTGTTTACTGATACTTCAGTTTTGCTTAAATTTATAAGAACCATTTGTTAAAAAAAAGATACAAATATAAAACCAGAGGGTTTTGTAGGTCTTTTTTATACAGTAAGATGTTTTCTGTTCTTTTAGTTTGGATAGTTATGTGAGTAAAGCAGTTACTGGAGAAGAAAAAAAAAACTTCATGGAAGTATGGTCTTGAGTTTTCTCAGAAAAGAGCATTAAAATATTTTTTTATAAGCACAGTGCTTAACTTAAAAGTAAAGATGTCAGTAACCTGCAACATACAAGGAAAGGGCCAGTGGTACAGAGTATAAGCAGCAGCCAGTGCTCCTGTATTTCCACATGTTTCATCTGCCCAGGTCTCAGAACCTGCACATGTGACACGCAGCTATAAAGCCATCCTAATAAGCCCACGGATTGGCACCACTAAAAGAAGTTTTAGAAGGTCAAGTGCAAGTTAGAACTTGTTATGATTTATTACAACCCAGAGTCATCCACGTGCAAACAAATTGTCTCCTACCTAACATTTTCACTGATGGTCTTTGCCACACAGCAAGAAACCAACCACCTCTAATAGCCAATTGATATTAATAATTAATTCAAACATTTCTCTATGCTCGGCCTTTATCCTGTTGATTGACACAGGAGCGCACAGTTTATTAAAAGGTACTACAGGCAATTAGAAAATGTCACCCTGGTGTACTTTCAATTGCCCACACATCTATTTAATAAAGTCCATTTAATGCCTTTGTTACCTGAAGTCTATGTAAATTATGCAAACTACACCTTATTGTTAAAGGGTAGAGAGACAATAATGGATCTAGAGTCATTCAGTATCCTTTGACTACAAATAACTAAACCACTTAAAATGAACTTTGTAATGGAGTTAAGAAAGTGAAGCTTAAAAAAAAAAGAAAAAGAAAAAGAAAAAGAAAGTGAAGCTTAAATCCATTTCTGGAGCAAAATCATTAAGATTTAAAGACCCAGGAAAAAGAGGGGTCTTGAGTTTTAAATTTACCTCAAGTTCTTTCCTAGGGAATCCAGTTTTAAATTTACCTCAAGCAAAATGATTTTACTAACCTCAGGCTTTCACCAGATCTGATGAGACCTGCTTTCTCTGAGCTAAAAGGAATTCTCAAGGAAGTGAATGAGTCAGAAGGAAAACATAAAATGTAAAATGTAAGAAAATAACCTCTAATGTAAAAAAGAATATGCTTTCAACTTAAGTTAGAAATAATAAATCACATTTCTGACAAGGCTAATCCACAGTTTTATTCATTAAAATAGGATATGCATTAATCTGTGTAGATTTTTGAGACTCAATTTTACATTAAATATATCTAAGAGTGCTTAGAAAATAATCCCTTTGTTTTAATTGCCAGAGTAAATTTTGCAACATGATAGCTTATTCAGAATTAATCTATATCTTGGAGGAGCTCATAATTGATTATATAACACTATGGAAAAATTAAATATTGCAAAGAAATATACAGTTTGAAAAAGCGTGTTACCTGACAGAAACAGTGCTAGTAGGCATTTCATGTTTTTGTGCAATTAAAATTGAAGTTGTAATTCAATATATTTGGTTCATTTAACACTTTCATAATGATAGTGTTACTTTTTGATCATGTAATGAAAAGAGCACAATCACTGGCAGTATGAAACATTATAATTATGAACTACAGAAATTATTTTTGGATGTCAGATAATACTTACAGATCACACACAAATACACTTTACTGATTTGACTCTCTGCAATTTATACTCAACACAGACTTTTCCCGTTGTCCTTCAGGAGTCAAGGTTCCCGGTCTGTCGCATTTTGATGAAGGTGAGTTACTCTACATCATTTGGAAGGAAACTTGTGCTATTCTTAGCTGCTATAACCAGCTGCATTACTAAAAGTAGACTCTGTCCTTACACATTATAGATGGATAGCTTCAGATAAGAAAAAGCTATCTCAGTGAACACTGGCCAGAATTTTGATGTTTCTGTCTAGTAGGTGATGGGGTTATCATTCACATCTCTAGGTGATTTGAGAAGATGGCTGTCTGGAGCGATAGATAAAGACTCATTGGACTGTTGCAGAGAAAAAGAAATTCAAGAAAGGCATGTGAATTCATTACTAAGAAGCAAAAAACATAGTTTTCAGGCTCTGGGGAAGAAAGGAAATCAAATGTGCCCGATCATCTGCATATATTTTGTTAGCATATTCTGTGTTATTGTATTGCATAAAAGGACTCAGTTGATGAGGTCTATAGCAAGCCTATTAGTTAGTTTCTTTTAATCAAGCACCATAGTGGCACTTTTGGAGTGAATTGAGATTGATTCAAATGGCAAGATTAACAGTAAATTATATAATATAACAATGTTTTATAATAAAATGGAGGTTATAACTGCTGTCAACAGTTTTATGTTGAAATAATCTGTACCTCTTCCACTTTTGAAATTAATTAATTATCCAATAGCACCTATGAATTTATAAATTATATAGCTAACAGAAATAAGTTATACATTTTTCAGCAATCATTTTTCTAAAATATACAAAGATGAGTTAGATGAGTGTGGAAAACTCAAACTATGTTGAAAACAGTATCAAGTAGAAAATGTCGATAAGTATACTTATAAAAACTTGTGAAGTCTTGATTTTAGACTTGCCTGAGAATTTTTAGGAGTTTATTTTAGAAAGTTGATTTTTTTTTAACTTAGTAGAGGTGAACAGTAATACCTACCATATAATATTGTAAAAAGAAATAAATAAAATAACAACCATTACTACAATACCTGAAATAGCAGCTATTCAATAACTGGTACTGATTTGGTTTACTTTTTGAGAATATTTGCAATAAGTTCTCCTTCCATCCTTTCTAACTATTAAAAGGAGATTTTCCTAAAGTTGATTTGGAATCAGATTAAACTCCAATTCTTATGTATTATGATTTCAAAGAATTAGGAGCAGAACTAACAGTAAAGTTTTTATTGTTTTAGAAATACAACCTATTTTTTCATTTAGTTTCAATTAAATAATAAGATCTCATATAAATAGGTTCCACAGATGTCAATAGCTGAGCTGTGTGTACTATCAGTTAACAAATAACTATTAGAGCATTTTGTTTAGCAACAAAAAGTCATTTGTCTATAATACTTCTAATTGCCCTAATATGATTGTGGTTAAAATTTTCTAAACAACTGAAGAGCTGGAGTTGCAGTCTAGATGGAACTTTTCTTTTTTCATTTCAAGGTATTTGCCTTGTTTTCTTTCTTAGCTATGGCTTCCTTTAAGGCAGGTGAAATTTCCTATAATGTAAGTAACTAAACTTTCCACATTCACTTATAAGTGGCCGGGGAGATGGCTCAGTGACAAGTGCAAGGGTCTGAGTTCAATCCCCAGTTCTTAAAACAAACAAACAAAAAAACACATTACTTATATGGACTGTGGTCTAAGAGAATATAATTTTTCATCAAATTTAATTCTTCAGTAATAATATGTGCATATTAGGGAATTATTATTTAGAGTAACTTTCAGATCAATATATTAAAATAATAAAACTATATTTCCAAATTGTACTAAAAATTATATTTTCCAGATATGCTGTGGAAGTTCTTAATCCCTGACAATAAAATTACAACCTATTTCATTTACCTTGTAAGTAACTTATAGAACAGTTGTCAGCTTTTTAAAATAATTTTTTTAGAATGTTTCTCAAATTTAGTCCTGTAGTACTGTAAGCTCTTAAAGATCTGGAATATTTTATAATTAAAAACACAAGTGAAAAAGACAGAGTAGATATATTTGTTTTGTCATTTTTCTTACCTCTGTGGTTTAAATAACAAACATAGTACTGTGAATTTTAAACAATTCATATTAATTCTCTACTTGGGAATTCATTTTTATAATTGAAATGTTGTAATAGTGGCTACAATGTGTATCTTTTTATAAGACCAATTCACATTCTTTAAGAAAAATATGCAAAATCAATATTCATACTATTATATCAAGTAGAGGAGTATATTTGTAATATATCACATGTTACAGTATATGCGTGATATCATCTTAGATATACTATTTTGGAGTTAATATGCAATACAAGTAGTTTCCCAAGCCAGTGAATTAACTATCATAGCTTCCAAAAATGTATAATATTGAGGTGACCAATTTTTTTATCTTTCGAGGGTCAGTCCTGTTTTCCACTTGTTCTGCAGGTTTTCATTCAAATAATTCTCATTTAAAAATCTCAAATTGAACAAAAATTTATAAGATGTCTTGAAAAATATGTGTTGCAAGAAGAACTATAGTATTCTTATTTTTATTCAATTTATCTATATTTTTCCCATATCATCTATTATTCAACAATACTCTGATGGTATTTCAAAACACTAATACTGTTTTCTTTATTTAGAAATAGTCTATTGTAAAATGTATAAAGTAAAATTGCTGAATAAAATATAACTCTTTTCATACATTGGTTATGTATGGCTAGATTACATTGAAATTTGCCATTGAAGAGTCAGGAGCTTTTCCATCCATGTTTGCCTGTATGTCCTCTAATGACATAGCCTTGCTAGCAGCTCAGCACAAGTTGTAAATCCTAACAAGTTGAAGATTACAGAAACTCCTTTTTGTTTATAAGTAAAAAGATAAGTATATCAAAGCTCAGAAGCTAAGAGTAATTAGAGATGTTCTCAAACTGTTCATTTAGTTAAATTTTAGAGTATATGTATATGAATCTTAAATACATGCACATATATATATATATATACACACATATAAACTTTAAGTATAGTACTAAAAGGAGATATGAATAACTTTATTTTATTTTATCTTCATTTTATGTATGTGGTACAGGGTCTCTCTATGCAGCTTGAACTCCTAGTGATCCTCCTGTTTTCAGCGTCCCCAGCGCTGGGATTATAGGCATGCACCACCGTACCTGGACTGTCAGCGGTTCAGCAGGCCCCTGGGGGTGGGGCCAGCACAGCTTGCTGGACCAGGATGAATAACTTTACAGCAAAATTATATTCTACTTAATGACAGATGACTATGATAAATATAGTATTATTTAATTGTGCACTTTGCCACAGGTCCAAGAATAGCAAGAAAAACGCATGGATAATTCTGCTTTTCTAATTAATATTTTTATTACTGTTAAAACTTAATATTCTGTATTAATACACATTTGTCATATAGATCAATCAAATTCATCATAGGGAATTTGTACCTGTACCTAATGTATCTTGACTTCCTCAACCCTTCTTCTCCTCCCCATGCAAAAGTTTTGTCTCCATCGTTTTTCTTTGTTCTCTTTTCTTACATTTCCCTTCTTTCTGTCCTCTCTTGTTCCCCTTTCAATTTGACTTATGTTAAATCAATAAAGTATCATGAAATATTTAAAATATCTTGAAACTTTCTTTATGAATGTCTTATTTTGCTTTATTAAAATAATCATCTTATTTAGGATCAAATCAGCAACTTTTATTACACTAAATATTGCCAGCATCTGAGACCAAAATAAATGATCTCCTATCTGACTACAGCTTTACAGACACATCAGGTAGATGAGTTATTTTTCCCTTTTAGATTTTTTGATATTGATTTTTCTGTCATGAATTCAAATGTTTTATTCTGGAATTTAGGTACTATTTGCCTGTAATCCTGCATTCTTTGGGAGCTGAGGCAGTAGGATCTTGAGTTTGAGGTCAGAATGGATAACTAAGGAAGAAACTGCATGAGAATACAAATAAATAAATACATCTGGGGATGTGACTTAGTGGCACACTGGGCTGCCACCTACCAGGCTTTGAACTTAGCGCCCAGAGCCATGGAGAAGAAACAAAAGAAACACAAGGCAAGATGACATTCTGTTTGTTAAAAGAAGAGAGAGTCAAAGAGAAAATAGTAGTCCTACTGTTAGAAAAGTGGATATTTTCCCCTATTTTACATTAATATACTTGTAGAAAATGGGCATATTTTAAAAAAAAAATTCTGTGCCAATTTACTCAAGTTTAAAATAATAGGATATAAATACTCTAAAACACCTCTTTTCTGACAGTTTCTGGACGGCAAGGAGATAGTTCTGTGGCATAAGCTCATGCCTGCAAGCACAAGGTCCTCAGTTCAATCCTTGGTAAATAAAAGATTCTGGAAGTTTATATCTGGATGCATTTTATTATAAGCATGTTAATGCATTTGTAATTTAAAGCCAAAAATTATTATAATCCTTTCATTTTTATTTATTATTTAATTTGGATCTTTGTTTAAACATTTTTCCTGTGTAATGGTTTTACTAGATGTTTCCTTTCTACTAAGTAAAATGGATTTCATGAAATATTTCATATCAGAAGTCAGTCTTACAATTATCTTGCCATTAATTACAGTATTCAACAAACCAAAAATGTTTTATAATGTTTTAAAGAACACAATATATTGATAGAAAAAAACAGTATTAGAACCTATACAAAATATTACTACATAATGTAATAGGAATTCAACAATGGTTGCTGTACTAAGTGACATTATCTTCAAATTAGTTGCTCAGGTTACCTGATATGAACCTTCAAGATTGGCTCAAAGAAAGAAAAAAAAATAACAAAAATTTGTAAGAAATTCAAAGAAAAAATAATAACTTTTTATGCAACAATTTCAGTTTATCTACTGTCTTAACAAATCCTTTTAGAAGACTTTTTTTTGAAAAACTTACATAGGAGAGGAAAATCTGCCCTTTTTCAGAATTTTAAGAAGTCTACAAAGACTACTGAGTTAATCTTGGGTTGACAGCAGTAATTCTGGCTCAAGTGTTTCCCTTTATATAATGATAGAAGACTTCCATGTGGTTCACAAAAGATGAACTCTTCTCAAAATAAGTCTGTTTGCTAAGTATTCTTTAATGTCACCAGTTTAACAAATTCAGTAATTTAAAATATAGAACATTTTTTCCAGGCGTATAATTTAGATCAGAAAACATATCATAAAATTTTTGTTGTTGTTGTTTGTTTGTTTGTTTGGTGGTAATAGGAATTGAACTCAGGACCTTGAATTTGCCAGGCAAGCACTTATTCCAATGAGATATATCTCTGGGTACCAATTAAAAACAAAAAAAACAATTTACAGGTTTATTTCTGGTAACCGAGATAATTAATTTGAATGATAATAACATGATATACAGCAAACATTGTTTAGTTCCTATTACTTTGAGTAAATTTTGTATTCTTTCTAATTTTTTTAACTTTTGCATTCTTTTAAAAATGAAAAAAATTAAAACAATATTAAAAAAATTAAATGAAGATCATTAACAATAAAAATCCTATAAATAATATTTTAAAATATTTATAACAAACATTAAATACACTAAATGTGAATTGCATAAAATAATACTACTTTAATACTAAAATAATACTAATAATACTAAATTCAGTAGCATACTTATGGATATATTTGTGTGTGAAAATTAATCTGTAAAAACTTTGGTATATTCTGAACACGTTAGTTTATAAAGTGCTTAGAAATAAATCTATTGTATAATACTCAATGTACTACAGTTATATTGAGTTAATGTTCAAATTTAAAATTTTAAATAAATAAATAAATAAATAAATGTTGGCAAGAACACAAATGCCCATCTACTGATGAATGGATAAAAAAATCCTTTTTTATAAAATAGAGTACTATATAGCCCTAAGAAGGATAAATATGAGACACATTACTAAATCAGTGAACCATGCAGCCATATTCTTAGGTAAAATAAATTGAAGAAACATGTAAGTATTACATAGTCTCTCTGCTAAAAGTGAAAGTGTAATTAAAAATGAATATACATTATAACTATTGTATAATAGAAAGAAATTTTCCAAAAAGAAGAGGGAACTAGGAATGACTGAAGGGTAAATGAAGGAAAAGAAAAGAAAATGATGGCAAGAGGGACAGAATGTAAATCAGGAAGATGTTTGAAGGGAGGGGAATTGAATAGGAAAAAAAAAAAAAGAAAATATACCATGTATAGGCGAACATGCATTCTACATGGAATATGTAGTGAATATAGACTTCATTCTTTTACTCATCTCCAGTAACAGCTAAGTCAGTGTTTACTCAATGAGTATCACACACAGCACAAACATAAAGGGAAACACTTCCAGTTTAAGAATTGAAATCATTTTTATACATAAGTATCATGATTTTTTGGTTTTTGATTTCAGATAGATATTGATGGATTTTATTTTTTATGTGCAACATAAGGAAGAACTGACAAAATTCTATATTGCCAATGTAATTAATAAATCATGTATACATACTCACATATAGAATAGAGCTAAAACAAAGTAAATGATGCTTGGCTATTTTCCTGTGCAAAATAGCAAGAGGCTTGTCAGGATTGCTTATGCTCTTCTTAAACGAAGGCAAAATATGTAAGTAAATGATACATTTAGATATCTTTGCATACAAACAGATAATGTGTCAAAGCTGCTACCAAAAACGTCTGAATTGCAAAATATATTATTTTCTCCCAGTAAATAAACAATGAGAACTTCAGAGATTTTCAGTGTTTTGGACAGTAAATAATGTACATCTTCCAAGTATCTCTGAATTTTCTCTGTCCTCCTTAAACTTACTTCTCAAGCAAGCTCGGAAGTGTCACTAAATACTCCCACCCTAATGTGTATAGTACTTACAAGCACACCAATCTGTGCATTCTCAGTACCACAAGAAAGCTATGCATGTATTACTAATCCTATCAATAAAACTACGAGTAACAAGTTCTGTATTTAGTGTGATGTCTCTTCTTCTGTATGATAGTGAGGAGAATATAATGAAGTATGATAATGTGGGGTAGTTTTAGTATGAGAACATATTTTCTCATTGTTATAAATAAGTTAGAGACAAATTGTTGTTTACATATTCAGTAAGAAACCTAATTCTAAGCCTTTGGCTTTTAAATGCTTTCTGTGACTTTTGTTGCTTTGTGACAGTTGTAGCAGATATTTCACTCATTGCACAGTGTAATAGGCATTCGGCCACAATTACTAAACCCAGCAACTATTGTTAGCTCTAGGGAACTGCCAGGATGAAGCAAGGCTTTTGCAAGCCCCCTGCAATTAACAGAAATGTTTACCGGGGGAGAAAATAGAATAACAAACTTTCCTTTTAAACATCAAAAGTTAGATTTTGAAGTTGCTCTGAATTGCAATATTTCTACAGTTGCCTTCAGATTCTGTTGTAAATGTATCCTTTGTTATAGAACCTATCAGTGCTTCTTCACTCAGCAAGATCACATGAATTACATTCATAAAGATACACAGAATAACATTCAAAAATATCTTGTCCTGCAGGAAGGTGTACAGAATTGAGGAGAAGACTAAGAGTGGTTGAATTAAAAGTATGATTGATATAGAAACTGCAGAGTCATGCATGGAACAAACATTGGGTGAGGACAATGACCTTCAAATTTAGGGAAAAAAAAAGGGGAGAAGCTCAGCAGAACTGTTGTTTGGCAGAGTTTTCATAGCCAGTATGTTATGTCCAGTGCCCTCAATCTCATACATTATTTCTTCAATTCCTTGAAAAATATAAGTTTTCTGACAGTTTGATTGTTCTCGCAGGTAGCTTGACTATAATTAGACTCAGTAATGGAACAGTGTTCAAAATATAATTGATACAATCTGCTAACAAAATGTATTTCAGTATATGAAAGTCTTCAACTTTGTGCAAGTTAATATGTATAGATGTTTGGAAGTATTTTTTGAAATTACAATGTACTTTTATGTTTATGACCTTTCTAGCTTATTGAAATCTGTGTGTTCTTTTTAAAGAAAATTTTCTTATAGAAGCACCTAAGCTTTGAGTAAAATATAGGATGGTGTTTTAATCTATTAAGTAAAAGGAATTTTGGGCCAGCCAGCTAGCTCTGCACACTGAAGTGCCTGCTTAGCAGAGGCAGGGACCAGGGTTTGATCCCTGGCATGCTGTGCTGGCGCCACCCCCAGGACACACTGAGATGGCAAATGAGACTGGGAGTGGTGGTGGTCACCTGTAATTCCAACGCTTGGAAGGCTGAAAACAGGAGGACCACTGTGAGTCTGGTCTGTGTGTGAGAGTCTGTAGACCTTATACTAAAGACATGAAAAAATGTTAAAGAAATATTTAAATATACATGCGATGATATCCATGCTTGGTGGCACACATCTGTCCTCTCAGCACTTGAGAGGCTGAGTCAGGAGCACCACCATGATTCCTAGGTCAACCCTTGCTACATATTGAGATTCAGGTCTGAATAGCTGACATGGCTAGAGTATGTCTCAAAACCAAATTTAAAAATGAGCGATAAATGAGTAAGCTTCCTTTTTTCTTTTCTTGCCAAAATACATATAGGAAGAATCCTCAAATTTATTGAGTCAATTGCGCAATAGATATAATTGCATTATGAGGTCAATATTCATATGTAGATACAGGTTATACTGCTTTTCATTAAGAGCTATTTCTGTAGTTATTTTTTCTGCATATTGTTTCTTTTTTAAGGTGTTTCTCAAGAGTTTTATTTATTTATTTACTTTGTGTATTTTAATTAATTTTAAGGATGGCATAATAATAATAGGATATCAGAGATCGTACACATTTAAAAGAACAAGATGAAAAGTATTCAACCATTTTTGTGCTATTTCACATTGCTGACAATGTAGTTGCTGTGATTACAGATATTAGCATGTACATAGGATATTTTCTAAAATAGAACACATACTAGTCCATAGGTCATGCTTAAGTATGTATGAGAAAACAGAAATTATCCCATGCATATTCTGACCATAGTGCAATGAATGAAACTGGAAATAAATGACAAAAATACCAGAAAAAAACATAAATATATGGAAATTAAATAGCACCCTCCTCAGTGACCAATGGGTCATAGATGAAAGTAAAAAAGAAATTCAACAATATCTACAATTCAATGAAAACTCAGGTACAACTTATTGGAATTTATGAGATGCAATGAAAGCAGTTCTTAGAGGGAAATTTATAGTGGTGAACTCGCACATTAGGAAAACAGAACAGGAACAAATAAATACCCTAATGTTGCACCTCAAACGTCTAGAAAAGGAAGAGCAAACCAAACCCAAAGCCAAAAATGGAAGGAAACTATAAAAATTAGAGAAGAAAGTAATACAGTGGAGATGAAGATAAGAATTAACCAATCAAAAAGCTAGTTCTTTGAAAGATTAAATAAAATTGTTAAGCCCCTAGCTAATCTCATCAAAAAGAGGAAAGAAAAAACTCAAATACAAGAAACAATGAATGAAAATGATGATATTATCTCAAATTATTTGTCTCTTCATAATTTCCCAAGTTAGTAGTACACTGGTTAGATTTAATGATTTTTTTTAAACCACATGCAACTGACTTGTCATATTGGAGGTGGGGACATGACAATAACAATATGAAGACAGCTGGGACCCTAGGTTAGGAAGAAGACCCTCCCTTCCTCATATTGCCCACTGCCCCAAATAAAAAATAGCTGACTATGAGGGAGCAGCTGAGACAGACCAGAGCACAGGGTAAGGAGACACAAAACTCAAAGACAGCAGTGAGGAAACCATGCGTGTGTTGGGAGGCCCATGGTGGCGGCTGTGTGAGTCTGTGTCTTCCAAGTAGGCTTGTATAAATATAAAGATAAGCTCTTTTTCCTCCTCTCCCTCTGCTGTGCTGTTTGCCACTATCCCAGCATCTTTACACATGGTAAGGCAAAGGGAAGAGATGAGCAAGTCATCACCAAATTACGATCAGATCCATATCCATCAACTTCTGGACTTTCTATGCTATTACAGGGTTCTTTAAGTGTTCACTGTGTGCCTGGTGGTTCTTCTGCATCTGCTTCAGGATGAGCCACATGGCTGGCTCACTCATTATCTGCTGCACCCCAGGGTGAGCCATGGTCCATCGCTTCACATCCTTGGGGGTGTCATGCCTGTTGTACTGAGCCTGTTGTACTGAGCCATCGTACATGCTGGTAACAGCTGGCAGGCTCCTTACAGCTGGAGCCTAGGTCCAATGCTTTCTGATATATATCCATGGGCTTTGTGTAGTCCTTCATGGCCTCCAGTGCAGCAGCTTTCCAGGTGTAACCCTTGATGAAGGTCGGCTCCAGCTGGATGCACTCTTCCCAGTCTTTGAGTGCCAGCTGGAGTTCCAGGAGCTTGGTATAGCAGGCAGCTCGATTGCTGTACAGTTTGGCATCTCATGGGTTTCATTTAATGGCTTCTGTATAGGGTTTCATGGCCTGAGGATAGTCTCCTTTCTGAAAACACTCATTGCCCTTGTTCTTTTCTTTCAAAGCCAGGTCAGGGTTGATGTAGGCCAGCTGCTCTTGCTCCTTCAGAATTTTCTCTGCCTGCTGGCATTTCTTCACTATATCTGGAGTTCGGTGTTCTGCCAAAGACTTATTTTAGAAGTGGGTAACATCCTTATACTTTTCCTCTTTGATGTAAGAATTGCCAATTTGAGCATAAACTTTGGAAATCTGTTGATAGTCTTCTTGGTTTCTCTCCCTACTGCAACTGCAATGGCCTTCTCACAAAGTTCCCTGCATTTATTATAATCACCCTTTCCAAAGTACACAGCTGCTTGATCGGTAATGTATGTCACGTTGGTGGGATCCAGTTCCTTGGCTCTGTCGTAATGTTTTAGCACTGTGTCAAAATCTTTCTTTTTGTAGGCATCATTCCCTAGCTCTTTTTTCTTTTAGGGCCTGCTTCTGATTCTCTGGAATAACCTCTTCCATAGGCTCAGGCTTGGTCTCCTTTTTAGGAGGAGGAAGAGAAAGAGAAGATGGAATACGAGAGGAGGAGGAGGAGAAGGAGGAGTTGCAGCCTCTTCCTCCTCATCTGTGCTACCCAGAACAACCCCAAGCAGGACACTGAGTGTTGTCATAATCCGAGGGTCTTGTAGTTTCATGTCCAACTCAGATGGTTTTTTTTCATAGTTGCTCAATCAGTTCCCAGTAGGTAGGGTCACTGAGCAGAGTTCCTTGTCCTGGGATCATTCTCCAGTTTCTGATACAGGTTGGGCATATTGAAAGGGTTCATGAATTTCCTCTCTGCCAACCAGGCCTCCATAGTCTGTAAACTTGTCTTTGAGTTGAGGATTACTCACTTCATGTTTTAAACCCTCCTGATAGGTTCGCTTGGCTTTTCCATATCTTTTTAAGAATGCAAGAGTTTTCTGCTTTTCTCAAATAGCCCTTGCCCCAGTCAGGCTTCAGGTCAACAGTTTTGCAGCCATCCTCATAACCCTTATGGTAGTCTCCTTTCTTGGCATAGGCTGCAGAGTGATTACTATAGAGCACATGGTTGTGGGAGTCCAGCTTAATTGCTTCAGAGTAGCACTGGAAGGCAACCTCAATATTCCCGGCACTCAGCCTTATTGCCCTTCTTTAGCTCATTCATCTGTTCCACAGCCCAGCTGGGAACCCAGTTGACTCGAACCCGTCAGCTCTGTGTTACCAACCAGATTTAATGTATTTTGACAAAGAAATCTTTTACTTTCTTAGAAAAAAATCGAATATAGAATTATATATTTACTTTAAAAAATTGGTAAAATACTCAGCCCATTTGTGTTTCGTATATGAAGACTTCCATTATAAAGGGGGTGTAATTTCCAAATGAAACAATTTACCAGAATATGCACTGACATGCTTTTATGCCATTATAGTTGTCTTATCTACTAAATGAGAAAGTGACAAAAGAGGAGAATCTACTTTTATCATTAATTTATTTCACTATGCACTGTTTACTTATCAGTTATTAGGATCCATTCTATCCTTTTGACTAAGAACATCAAAACAAATGAAATTTTAATACTCTACTATCATTTTTGACAATTTAAAAGAAGTATATAGATAATATGAAATATTGATACAATGCCAAATATCATGATATGTTGAAACAAAGTAATTTAAAGCAAAAATGAAATTATAGAGGAACAAAAGCCTTAGGTCAGCAGAGCACATCAAGTGACATGGAGATAAGTACATACCTTTGTGTCTACCTCACAAGGTGGTCAAAGGGCGCTTGAGGCCTCTGGAATAACTGCATTGAATGTCCAGCGTGGACCCTGCTCACATCCAGATTTACTCCAGCATCATTGCTTTCTGCAGAGGGAGATTACTTGTGGTAGAAAGCTGAAAATCTCTTTAAGGCTCACGCTCTTTCATCACTTTGTTAAAAATAAAGGAGATGCAATATGCTCCTCACACAGAATGTGAAGCCATTTTGAACGATATTCATCATGCAAAAACAAAACTACATAACAGACATCTGGTATACAATATGAAACTATTATGAAAAATTTTAATTGAAGAAAATAAATCACAGTTTTAGATCAGGCTCTAGTTCCCATATTAGATCACTTAAAATTTTTGAGTTTCAGTGTCGTTTCATGTTTGGATTTGCTGGTTAATATAAAAAGAAAGATTTAGGTAGGAGATTTTACATAGTGAACATTTTGATATAGTTTAAGAGAAAAATAAACGAAAATTATTGAAATGAAGAAATTCAACAATAAGCCTACCAACACTGCATACTTAAGAACATATGCTCTCCAGTGACAGCTCTTGAGTTCCTCCTTCTGTCTTATGGGAGAATAATATAGATTACTCAAGTTTTAGAATACTTGAGTACTGAATCCATTCAAAATAGGATTGTTAAGTTTCAGTCTGTATAAAAGTGTCCAAAGGGAAATTTTAAAATATGCTTATGGCTAGTATTTACCATCACAATTTGATTCATTGTATCAAGTGATTTTGATGCAGCATAATGATATTCAAAAGTTGCAGAGTGCTTTTAATATTATATTTCTGTGCTTTGGCAACAATTAAACTAAAATTAATGATTTTTAATAGAAGACAGATCTTCTACTTTGAGTTATTTAAGACTTCTAAATTAGGTGCTAAAGGAATTGTTCCTAGGAAAAGTAAATCTGTACTCAAGTTTTCTATTTAATTAAAGTAATAATGATAAAGATATGCTCTTGAAATATTTTTGTTCTATGAGTTCCATATTCAAGAAATTCAAAATGCATATACTAAAAATGTACATTAGCACTTTTTAAATAATTACCAATCAATATCAAAACACTAGCCATACAGCAGAAAACTATAAAAATGAAGTATAAAAAATAAAGCCATATTAATATGCTGAACTGTAAAAGGCTCATGTCAACAACTTCTGACATTGCAAGTTTCATGGATAACCCACTACTATTATTAACTACTGGACTATATTGGATTATTTTGCTGAATTCACACACCTACAATATTTAAATAGCAATG
>NDGN011306590.1:0-14520 GCA_002564285.1 Tympanoctomys barrerae
GGGGATTGAACACAGATCCTTGTGTTTGCCAGTCAAGCGCTTATCCTACTGAGCCATCTCCCCAGCCCTCACTCCTGTGTTTAAACATCTTCACTGATACCTCATACCTGATGAATGAAGTCTTTATATGGAAAGAACATAAGCAGAAGAAACTAGTTCCTTTGAATAGCATACTCTGAGCCAGCTACTGGGTTTACCTGTCGTAGTACGACATGCTCAGAAGATTGTGCTCTCTGTATCACTGTCTCCCCTTTAAAGAAGATGAAACCAAGAGGCAGGGTGCTTGGGCTTCAAGGTCACACATGGCAAGTCACAACAGCAAGTCAGATCAGAAGCTCAGTCCTTTCTCTAATGGTCTTTTCTCTTTTGCTAGAAAATCTTTCAACAGTGAAGCTCCTTTTGCAAAGTCTTCTGCACAAAATCTACACTTCAATCCCCTCTGAAACACTCATGGAGTTCTCTCCATTGCCATTCTCTGCCTCAGAGTTTAACTCATTTTATGATATAGTTCAAATAGAAACTTTTTGTAACACTGGGCTGAGTGAGGCAGATTGCTTGGTCCCTGGTACTGTGGTATCATTTTATGAATTATCTCATCATATCAGCAAGCTCCTTTGTGCTTGGGTGTTAAAAAAAGGCAGGAAAAAACATAAGCAATATTGTGGCAAAGACAGAAATAATCCTCAATCTTTGTACTTCTGGATCTCTTTACTTATAAATTCCCATTGTAGAGTTCCCAGGCTCTCTTTGAAACAATGAGATACAAACAAATTCACAAGTCTGTAAGAAAAGGTGTGCTGGGAGAAGTTACATTTTTAAAGGTATGACTACTTTAACATAAATCATGACATAAAGGGAAAACACACAAGTCTAACTGCTGAGGGAAGTCTGTTCTGAAAGAGTAAGAAAACTACTTTGAGCCAAGTACACAGAAGCAGTGTTATTTTTAAAACTAATTTTATTATTCATATCTAAACAATTATAGCAATGAAGTTGAAGCTGGAAGCAGAAAAAGGCCTCCCACCTTCCTCCATCAATCCATCTATGAATGGTGCCTTAGGGAATCAGAACATGCCACTCCCTAAGTAAGAGTCTTCGGCTTATAAGTTACTTGAAGGTGAAAACAACTCAGACACAGCAAGTACAAGGATGGGAGAGTCCTGCTATCTACTGCCTAAAAGCAGAACATAAACTTCCCTACTTATCTTTTCTGTCTCCAGAGTTGAAGAGTTGACACAGAGGTGAGTCTATTCAAACATGATCTGTACATGAGTCTATACAAAACTTTTATTACTAAAAGAACCCTTATCTTCAATTAATTTCATATATATGTGAAAATTCATGAGAAAGTTTATATATGAGTTATGAATTTTTATATATGATGAATTATGAGTACATATATGAATTTCCATTTATCAGAATTCATATATGTAAAATTATATATTTTATGGCAACTTTCCCACTAAACCCCAATCCAAACTCCTTTCTTTTTTATTTTTTGTGCTAGCTCCATAATTTACTGTTTTGTTGAGAGGGTCTATAAACTCCTATGCTTAATCACTTCTTTAGAAGTATTTCATTTTTTCCAAGAAGCCCACCATGCTATGCAAGAAAATTTAATCATGTTTTTTCCCCCTATTTTTCTGTCTATTGTTCAATTTATAGGCCCCAGACACAGGATCTAACAGAGTAAAATTCTTTCCTCCCAGAACCTGCCATATTAATGTAAACTACATTCATAATTGTGACTAGATGTCCCTAAGGTCTCATGTTGTCTTTGAGCTTTTTCAGAGGTAAGTGAATCTAAAGTGTGTGATGCTGGGGTTCAGCCCACTGACTGGTTTGGCACTGCATTAATGCCAGCAGTCTGGATAAGATAAAAGGGGCATAAAGAAGGTGTTAAATTCTCTTTCTGCTTTTGCTGTCTTTTGCTGTCATGAATGGCTGCTTCTCTGCTATGTACCACCCTGCCTTGGAGCCAATAGATTATGGACTAAAATGTGTAATAACTGTGAGCTAAATAAACCTTTCTCCTTAATTTTGGGTGTGGGATATTTTGTCTCAGTAATGAGAAAAGTAACTAAGAAATATGGAATATCATTTCCCTGCCCAGTAATCTTCAATAATTCCTGAACATTGACAGGTTAAAGCTCGAACTCCTTAGCCTGACATTCTAAGGAATGTCAAATATCTGTGTAATATGTACCAGCTTTCCAGTTTTCCAGAATATTTTATTTATACTGTTTTATTCTTGTCAAACTGAGCTATTACTGATCCCTTCAAATAGTCTGTGATTTTTCTACCTCCATAATGCTCACCACACACCCTGGTGTTGTCTTCTAGAATAGTCTTCTCCATATGTGCATGTGCATCTATTACCCATTCGGCGACCTAATGGATTGTTCTCTTTTGTTTGAAGTCTTCCTTGACAACTCCCTTCCCCACAGCTGGAAAGAACCACTCCCTTCTCTGAAATCTCTGAAGTCTGTGGCTCTCTTGGACTAGATCCACCTATGTGTCATATATTCTCTAGAAGAATGTAGGAACTAAAGCCAAGGTTATCCCAGAATTCATGTAACAGCATCACATCTGCGAATAAATGTCTGAATCCTTCTATCTATCCATCCAGTCAATAATATTATGTCCTGGGCCCAGTTCCAGGATGCTGCAAATCTAAAAAATATGCACAAATCGGCATGGATTTATCTTGCTCTTTCATAATGTTTTCTGCCATAAAAGTCCTGTTGACTAATTCAGTGTGTATATTGCGTTCAGAAAATTTTCCTTATTTTCAGTCTACTAACCTGATAATTCACTTTCCAATTGATACTACCTAAAACATGGATGAAAAGAATTTCAAAATGTCTGTTTTTAAATAAATAAAGTTTTGCAAATATAAAATCCTCTTTAAAAATATTCTACGTATTATAAGCGACCAAATACTTTAGTGAGAGGTAAATGTTTTGTCTTGTGCATACACAACTTAGTAATGATGATGTCATTAGAGATTTGTAGACCAGATACATAAATAAGAAATACTAAAGAAAAACATTTTAACTATAAATGAAGGATACAAATGAGAACTCCTGAGTAGGAAACAGAATATAACTGTCAGAAGCTTACTTTTATTATGTATTATTCCTGATGAAAATTCCAACATGTTCAAAAGTAGAATTATAGCACATATTACTGGCGATTCCATCTGTTGGAATAAAATGAGAATTATTTATTTTTAATTACTCTGAACATATTTTGAGTATTTTAAATATAAATAATTATGAAGTTGTAAAGAAATAAAAGTATTAAAAATATTTTTCACTATGTAACAAAAGTTGAGTGCTTGTTCAGCATGTGCAAAGCCCTGGGCTTAATTCCCAGGACTCAAAGGGGAAAAAATCAGACAATATAAGAGCTAAATTTATTTTCTAATTAATATTAAGGATATTTGTATATATAATTATGGAAAATTAGAAAAAGAGATATGCCTCATGCTTTTTTTCAATGTAGACAGTCTTGGAAGAGATGAGAACAGTTGTATGTGCTACATAAATCAGAACCTGCATTGATGAAGACTTTAATGGTCATAGTTATTCCTTAATTTAATACTTTGACTACACTGTCTTTGGGAAAGATAGTCCATATTACTGGACATCCTTGCTGAGGATACTACGAATACTTTTTATTTAGGCCTTTTCTTAGTGTTGTGTTTGCAGCAAACAGACTTGAAGAATGAGATAAAACAACTTAGAAAACAGTAGGTTTGTTTCCGTGGTGAATCTGCCAATGTCAGTGGTGCTCTCCCATAAGGTGCCTCACTAGGCATGTAAGCATGTATTGTAGCTGCCCTGCTTGCCCACTCCCCAAGTTCTATGTTGAAATCCTTAAGCCCTAGTATCTCAATATGATCATATTTGGAGACAGGGTCTTTTAAAAGATTACTAAGTTAAATGAAGTCATTAAGGAGGGCTCTAATCCAAAATGGCTTGAGTATTTATCAGAAGAGATTTGAAAAAAAAATATATATTCACACAAAGAAAAAACAGTAAAGAAATGGGGAGATGGCTATCAGTAGGCTAGAGAGAGAGAGCCACATGGAATATAGTCTTCCTTCATGGCTGTAAAAAGAGACCAACCCTGCCAACCCTGGGATCTTAGCTAGCCTGCAGAAGTATGAAAAAATAAAAAATTCTGTTGTTTAAATTTTCCAGTGTATGGTACTTTGTTTTTTATGGTAGTCCTAGCAAACTAATGTGTCATTTATGATAGATCTCACTTCTATGGGAGTTAGGGGTGAAGTGGGGACTGGAATGAGATTTATGTTGATACTCTGGCTACTGCTTGTGCCATAATGAAGTCCTTTTTCTCTGATCTTAGAGTTCTGTGTCCTTTGCCAGCATCTGAGAGAGCAGAAATAGACTTTCCAGCTGTAAGTAGGATGAAATCTCAGACTCTCTGCAGTTCTTGATAATTGCTGAATAAATTAAACCTAAGTGGTGTTTGTTTTTCCTACCTTAAAATTGACTTGCTTGATTAAATATATTTAATTGATAGAAAGCTCAAACATTTGCTAGATTCTTAAATTGATCCATATCACATTGTCAAGGAAGAATTTCTTTTTCATCACATTTTTCAGGAATCTGAGAAAGCAACTTGCTATCACAAGGTGAAAAGAAACAGGAGAAAAGAAGAAACAAGAGAGAGGAAGAGGAGGAGGGAAGGGAAAGAGGATAAAAAATAAGTAAGATGTAGTGTGTACATGTACCCACTCCCCAAGGTAACTATAAATTGCATGGACTGCAAACAGGTACCAATAAACTTAAAAGAAAAACACAGGGAAGAAGAAACAAACAGCGTATTAAAGCAATATTGCCATGGTGCTGTGGCTCATTATTTCTGCTGTAAAAACTAACTGGACATTAAATAGAGAGGTTAGCACAGTTAAACTTCACAAATAGTGCCTGTCACAGAAAATTTTGTATATTTCTCTAAACATTCAAGTTAAGTAACATAACATCATTAGTGGAACCTGTCACCTCTTCTCATCCCATTCACCAAAGAGCATTATGCTATGGATCTCCAGTGTGGATAAACTATTATTCACTTATAATAACTTTATATATATATGTATATATATATATATATATATATTTTATTCAAAGTTTACTTTGAAATAATTTTAATGTTCCTGAAACAAAAGAAAACCAAGAGAGCTAATTCAAGGGCAAGTGAATAGATGTGATCTTTGGGCTCTCTATAGCTTTGCTACTGAAATGATTACTTACATTCTTTTAATTTAGAGACGGAATGTGATATATAAGATATTAAATACAAAGTTCTTTGTTAGCTACTGACAGAAATGGACTTAGAATCATGGTCTCTGGACTTAATAAATCTAGTCAGCATACAGTGATACCACAAAATAAAAAGATTAAAAACTAGAAATGTGAAGTACATGATTGTATTTAACCCATCAATGAAACCATGGTGTTTATCCACCATTATTCTGCTCCAAACACATATTAATTTCACTCTTCTGATTTTTCTTCAATATTATAGCTTTTCCCAATTAGCCATTGCTTCTGTCAATATTCATCTCACTGCTAGAGAAAAGGTAGACCTTAGCCTTAGGAAAGTTCTATCTATTTAACTCTGATCCTTAGTAAGTGATTCTGTGAGTTCAAGTTCCATTTAGTAAAGTGGGTATAATCGCTATTTTACAGTGTTGCAAGAATTAAATGAAAAAGACAAATCAATAATATCTGAGAGGTACTTATATAGAATAATTACTTCATAGATATTACTTCTGAGTTCATATCCTTAACATTGCAGCAACTTCACCTTCACCACATTTTCTACAATTAGTTAGCAGTTAGACAATGGCAGGTATAATTTCCACTTAATTATTATGAGTTTTATATAATTGTCCCTTGCAAGTCACACACTGAGCATTTTTCCTTCTTTGGCATAAAGTGGACACTAGAAAATGCCCCTAGAAAGGAACCTACTTCTTTCCTCATCTGATTCATTTGTAGTTGTTCCAGTATCATAGCCTAGCATTTATACTGTAAATCATGTTACATAAAGCACTTATTATCTTTTGTTTGTTTGTTTCCTGCTAGAGAAGCTGAAAAAGTTTTGGCTGGAAGCAAGCTATAAGCTTAAGGTGGCAACACTGTAACTAGGTCACCTCCCCAGATTGTGTCTGAAAAAAAATGTCTGAACAAGGTTGAGAGATCTAAAGAGAATTATGAAGCAGGTGACAGTGGTTTTCTTTTCCTCCAGTATCCTTTCATTTATCTTCCCTTTCTTATTTTCCCTGACACACTTCCTCCCCTGTAAGAGTAAAAGCCCTGCTTTCTGTCCCTAACTCAGGAAGTGCACTTCAGTGTGGATGAGCACCAAGCACGGGTGTAGGCCTACCAGGTCCATGAGCAGGGATGAAAGATGAATGTTGTTTTCCCCCTGAAGAACAGACCAGAAGCACTCAGGCGGGAGGTCTGGGAACAAAGACTGGGCTGGGAATGAAAGAACAATGATTTTGACATTTCAAGAAATATAATTTTGTTCCTTTAATAATTTGAAAAATACAAACAGGTAAAATCAGTGACAATATATTGACATTTCTTGATCCTGTTCCCTTTAATTAATATATTACGTGTAAATTTCTTCTACATGTAAATTTCTTCACATCACTCTTCCTAGTCATTGTCATTATGGCCAATTTCTCTGTAACTGAAGTGTTTTTTCAAAAGTTTCACAGTTACATTTTTAAACTGACTATACAATTTACTCAACAGAAGACTTTCTGCTATTTCCAGTTTTCCTATTATGAATTATGTGATAGTAAATAATCCTGAAAAAATATTTCCCTCCATTTAAAATTATTTCTTTAGAATAGGAACATGTTTAAGATTCATGATACACGTGAGAAAATTGCTTTACAGAAATCCAGAATTGAAAATTAGATATAATCCATAAAATTTGTAAATAAAAACATATCTCATTAGCTGAGCACAGTGACACAATACTAGAATCCTAGCACTGTGGGAGGCTGAGGCAGGAGCACTACAAATTTGAGACTGACTTGAGTGTGTAGCTCAGGGGAAAGATGCTGGATTCAATTCTATATATATATATATTTCTTTAGAATATACACTAATATGACAAAATTGTAATATAGTATATATACGTGTTAGTAATATAGTCATCTATTACCATTATCAAGTATTAATACTATACATAATTATATGTTCTCTAAATGTAATATGACTGCAGCAAGTCAGTTTGTTTATACTACTGTTATGATTTATATCTAAAATGTCTCTAAAAGTTTCATTTTCAGAGGTGAGGCTTTTGGAAGGTGATTGGAATCAAGGGGTTGCTATACTCTTCCTAGCTAAATGTGCTGTTGGGGGTGTGGCCTGGTCAGAGGATGTGGATCATGGTGTGGGGGCCTAAGAGTATCTTCTATCCTTGGCTCTTCTCTTTCTCTGTTTCCTGGATGCCAGGGGCGGGGGAAGTGTCCTCCACTGTGTCCTTCCCCCTGCTGTGTCTGCCTAGGAGCCAGTCAACTTCAGACTGAATCCTGCTGAAACTCTGAAGCAAATAAATACCTCCTCTGTGTTTGAATACAGATATTTTGTCCACTGATGGGAAAGTGACTAATACAGTCACTGGCATTACAAACATATGAGTAATGTGTTGTACTACAACATGATGACAACTGTGATGTCTCTGAGCCATAAGAATCTTTCATTTCCATTATAATCTTATGGGGCCACGATCATGTTTGTGGTTTGTTGTTGACTAAATGTTATACAACACTAGTCAGTATCCCTGGAGATTTTTAATCTATAAATAACTCTTCATTCTTTCCAGTAGTTTTTTCTCTTTCCTTGAAACTAGTTGAAGAAGTTTGTTTTAATGTGCTTCCTATAAACTTGGGAACATATCATGTTCACCTCCAAATAGTCCATCTACTTAAACACAATTTTGCTGTGATAAGGGAAACAGGATGCTTCTGAATTAGGAATCCTGGATCTACACTCAAGTTTTGTCCTCCATCTGGAAGTTTGTCTAATAATGCTACAGAAAGTAAAACCAAAACCATAACGAACAAAATGAAAAGATATTTCAGAATGAATACAGAATGGCAAACAGCAACATATGATGCTACTAGAAGGTAGAAAATGGGAATCAAAATATATCAGCAGATGAAAACATTCCTCTAACTGAAAAACACCACACACAATAAAACCTCCAAAACTGTGAAACAGAGAAAACTATGTCGTCTGAATTAAACATGTTAAAATAAGAATTTGCCTAGACTACTGAGTTAAAAATAACTCAGAATGAAAATAGAAAAACAGGAACATGTGAAATGAACACTGACTAAGCTCAGGAAATAGACAAAATAATCTCAGAAAGAAAGCTTAAATTTCCAGATGCTGAAGGGAAAATACTTTGGACTACAAACGTAATAAAGGTCACAGAGGAGAGGAATGAAAACCATTCAGAGAACAAAATGCAATAAAGAAAAAGATGACAATATCAGAGAAAAAGTAATAAATTCAAACGAGCAAAGAAAAGGCATCTTAGCTTCCTAGAGCAACAGGAAGATATAAAAATTGCTAAGACCCGCAGAACAACAACACAAAGTGAAAAAAAACTGTCACCTGGTCAGGCCTTATGAATTTCAGAATAAAGAGACTCTTGGCCGGGCGCCGGGTGGGGCGGAGGTGAGGCGTTGGCGGCCAGGGCTTCTGCGCAGGGCAGACGCTGAGACAGGCGGCTCGCGCGCATGCCAGTGGGTGGCCGGCAGTAGCGGTGCCTGGGGAAGGGCGAGCGCGACTGTACACAGGACCTGGTGTGGTCATGCTGCACCTGTTGCTCTGCCAGTGTCACAAGCCTCTTCTCGGAAGCAATGATTTCAGAGTACAGAAGGAAAAATAAACTATTTTCTACCTAGAATTTGGTAATGAACCAAATATGTATGACAACATCATAAAGCTATTGTTACCCATGAGAAATATGATGACTATATATTGCATTTTGTCTGCTCAGCATGCCTTTCCTACTGTTTGATTATCATCATCATCATCATCATCATCATCATCATCATCATCATCATCATCATCAATTTATTTTTGAGACAGAATCTCCCTATGTAGCCCAGGCTGATCTCCAACTCTTGGTGATCCTCCTTCCTCAGCCTCCCCAGTCCGGGGATTACAGGCATGGGCCATCATGCTAGGCTTTATATTTTAGAGGAATTTCCATGCCCCTGTTTTCTAGTAGAACTTCTAACAGATATCCTGAGTCTTTCTGTAGTCAAGAGGTAAGCACAGGGCTCCAGCCGGAACAAGGAGGGTCTCCTTTCCTGGACTGAGAATCATGAATAGGCACGTGCTTATACTGCTGAGCTCTCTTCAGCGCCTGGGAGTCATGAACAGAGAAGCAAAGCCTAACGATGATGGGAATCCGCTCCTGAGGTAGGTTTGCAAAAGAGAGTCATAAGCACACTTTGTAACCTTCTCTAGATTGGCCTAAATGCTTTCCTTTTAATAGCCTAGTTCATTAGCATTTTCTCTTAATTCTATAATCATCTCACTATCTTTCAAATGCATTTCCTTTTTAAAAACAAGATTCTGTTTCTACTGTAGTATCTGATGAAACTAGGACTCAGACATTTATGTCCCCTGCATCATTCTTAAGAAGTTATTTGAGGATATCCTTCAGCAAAACAAAGGATATGGGACACAGAGAGAACCAAAGAAAACAGAAAATAGTGACAGGCAATTCCCAGAATGACCAGAAGCCAGCAAAACTGAGAATAATTAGCCCAAACTACAACAATATGACAGAAGGCGCCTGACCAAAAAAATAGAAAAAAAGGAAAAGTTGCCATGAAGTACACTAAGTATAACCAAAAGACAGAAAAACTTGAAGATACAGAAGCACATAATTTAGGTAAAATTTTACTCATAAGTGAAATAAATCCGTATACATTGTTTCTCTGGTGTGAGAAACTGAAAGTGTAAAGAACCAAAATATATTATAGATATTGTACAATAGGAAGAAAATATTCCAGTGGGAAGGGGAGCTAGGGAGAGTGGAGGGGGAAGTAAGGAAGGGAAAAGAAAGAAGAGGAAAGAAGGAAAAAATGGAAACAAAGCTTCTGTGAATAAGGAGGGTAAGAGAGGTTGAAGGGTGGGTAGGGGAATGGGCAAAAAGAAGAATTAAGATATACCATGTATAGGTACAAATTCCCTATGATGAATGTGATTATTATATATATCTAAAATGTACTAATAAATTAAATAAAAATAATAAAAACTGTCAATAAATTCAGTGTAGAAGGACTAGCCCTCAACACAATAAATGCCATATAAAACAAACCCATAGCTAACATTGTACTCAGTAAAGCAAAGCTGAGAATTATATGTATGGAGATGCAAATGACTCCAAATAGTTAAAGCAACTAACAAAAAGAACATAGCTAGAGACATCACACTATCTGAATTCAAAATATAGCACAAAGATATAATACTACTCAAAACAGCATGGTACTGGTATAAAAACACATGCTTTGACCAGATAATTAAGACAGAGAGCCTAAAAACAGATACACACACATTTATGCCAGTTTATTTTTGACAAAGTCACCAAGAACAAACAAAAGACAGTCTCTTCAATGAATGGTGCAGAAAAAACTGGAGTGCCATATAAAAAAGAGTGAAATTAGACCCTTATCTGATCTCACATACAGTGTAAACATTAATTCTAAATGGATTAAAGATTTGAACTTTAAATCTTTCTACAAAACAGGAAAGTTCCTACAACATTAGCCCTGGAAAAGATTTCTTGGGTTCATCTCCAACAACATAGGCAACAGAAGCAAAATTAGACAGCCGGGACTCCACCAAACTAAACGACTTTCACACAGCAGAGAAAATAGTTAACAGAGTGAAACAATGGAAATGCCAGCCCAGCTAACACCTTGTTGTGACCTTGAGAGGTTCCAAATGGAGAACCAGCTAATGTTTCTGGACTCCTTCTGACCCATGGAAAATGATAGATTAAAAAAAAAAAAAAAAATCTTTTTTGGCTGGACGTGGTGCAGGCCTGTAAGACTAGCACTTGGGAGGCTAAGAGGATTGCCATGAGTCTAAGGCCAGCCTGGACTATATAGTGAGTTCAAGACCAACCTGAACTAAGTAGTGAGACCCTGTCCCCAAAACAAAAGAAAACAAAACAACTTTGTTGTTTGAAGTGACTAGGTGTGAGGAATGCGGAGCTAGTGCCATTCCCAACAATGATTTATTGCATTGCATATTGAGCCTGCTACCTAGCCCTTTGGCCTCTCATGCATTTGGGTTAATACACCAAAGAAATGGGTTTCTATACTGGCTGCAGTGATTGGTCTGATAGCCAATGAGAAATTAGATTGGTGTTATTCAATAGGAGTAGTGTGTGAAATATAGGAAAATCCCCCCGGGACATAACTTAGTACACCCCTACTGTGTGATTGAAGTCAATGGAAAACTATAACTACTACCAAATATTCTATCTTTGCAATGCAGTGCAGTTTCTAGTTGTTTACTTTCATGATTGTGTGTAGCTGCCCAGCAGTGTGGAGACTATCAAAGTGTATATCACAAGCCTGGGGAAAGAGCAAAATTCAAGACTCATAGAATGTTTATGCTCAGTGTATACAATTTTTGCACATTTATGAAGTTGAAAAATATTAAATCACTAAGTCAGATTGCCTGTTCACTCTTCTCTCTACTGGAAACACTGTAGATTATCAAAGAGTAAGGATTCTGTGGTTAGATTTCCTAGATGATTTTTAGGGCTCTTTGTTAACTGTGCTATATTTAAAGTTTGTTTGTTTTCTCAAGCTTCAGTTTCATCTGAAAAATGTGTATGATACTCCTTACCCCATATATAGGTGTGTGCGTACATATGTGTATACAAGCACACATAAACACTTTCTCTTACTTAAATGGTGGCAAACTCCATACCCTGTTGTGTTCTGTAGTTTTGAATACATGTTGGAGATCTTTCCTTAAAATTTCCCCTTTGTTTTTAATCTCTGCCTATTTTTCCATTGTGTAGATACACTATCATATATAATATTAGACATTCATTGTTACGTATTTACATCATTTTCAATCTTTTACTATTACAAGTGTTATATTTTTATCTACATACATTTCCACAGATGTGTAAATGTACTTGTACAATAAATCTGAAGGAATTAAATTGCTGGGTTAAAAGTATTATGCTTTTAAAGTCTTGATAAATATCTAAATAATTTAAAGAGCAAGATAATGGAAAGTTATTTTTCTCTTGTTGCTGGGACAAATACCTGACACCCAAAACGAAGGAGGGAAAGGCTTATTTACTCACAGTTACTGGAGGTTTCAGTCCATACTCGGCTGGCTCCAAGGCACAGTGGCACAGGACAGACAGCATCCTTTCATGGTGGCATCAAAGAGCAAGAAAGCAAATGAGAGGAGTAGCTGCAACAATGGCAACAGAGAGGAAGTCTGTCTCTCATAAATTGCATTCAGGCTATATGCCCCAGGCTGGGTGTAGTACTCACTCCCATAATCCCAGCAGTACTGAAACCCATAATCCCAGCCTTGGATCACCCATAATCCCAGTGGATCATGAGTTAATCACAAACTCTAGTAGTCTACCCCATGACTTCATGAGGTTTTGTGGGAGGACACCTAGAGACAAACCATAACAGAAGGGGATCTGGTGATTGGGGGAGATAAGAGGGTGGGCAGGGGATGGAGAAGTAAAACTGATTAAGATGCTTTATTCAGAGTTACCAATTGCCCAAGACGAATGTAATTGTTATGTATCACAAATATACACTAATGAAAAGAACCTAAGACTCAAAACAAGCAAAAAGAACTGAAAAGAATTTTTGCTAATATCAAATTGCTCATTGTTGTTATACAATCAATCACATATTGATTCCACAATTCATACGTGAAGTGTCAATTTCTCCACATCCTTACAAATCAAGTGTTATATTTTGAACACCAGTATAGCACCTTTAAATTTGTATTTATCATAATATATACTTCCTTTCTTTTTTCTTTTTTTCAGATGATTTCACTGTGTTCCCTATGTTGCCTATGTGGGCCTTGAATTCATGGTTTTCTTTCTTTTTGGTGGAACTGGGGATTGAACTCAGGCCTTGCACTTGCCAGGGAAGCGCTTATTCCACTGAGCCATCTCCCCGGCCCCTTCATGATTTTCTTGACTCAACCTCTTGAGTAGTTGTGGTTACCCTCACAGGCCATGCACGAGGCTTTCTTCTGGACCATTTGTGCTTAGAGTTTGTTCATTTTTTCCTTTGGATTGTTGATCTTTTTATACTGATCTGTAAATGGTTTTAGCTGTTAAGAAAATTAGCCCTTTCTTTGTGAGATGAATTATAAAACTTTCCTCCATCTGTCTTTTGTCTTTTTTATGGAGACATGATCTTTTTTTTTTTGTAGTTAAATAAATGGATTTTCTCTTTTATTTTCTGGTAATTTATGGTTTTATTTATTTTTTTTAGTGTGGCATTTTTGATTCATCTGGAAATCATTTTGATATAATCTGTGAAATAGAGATCCAACTATTTTTTTCAATGTGTGCTCAGTTGTCCCAACATCATTTACTGAATAACCTATTTTTCCATTGCCTTAAAATAGAACATTTATTTAATTACTGTGTATATTTGGATCTCTTCATATTTTATAGCTTGTTCCTTTGGATTACTGATATACTCATAGTCCAGTACACTCATCTTTAGTATTGTATAATAAATTTTTAAAAATTAGCCTCTCCAGTTTCAAACAAACTCAAAAAATATTAATTTAAGAAGAATTTATATTGTGATGACCTTATATTTTCCTGTCCAAATGTGATAATTGCTTTTAAGTACTTTTCGTTCTCCTCTTATTTAAAATTTTTCTTCATAAAGATTCCGTACATTTCATGCTGTCTATTCTTTTATCCTTTTAAATTAAAAATTAAAAAATCCTTTATTTGTTTGTTTTTTATTTATTTATTTGGTACAGAGTCTTGCTATTCAGTGATCCTCCTGTCTCAGCCTCCCCAGTTCTGGGGATGCTGGCATGGCATATGGTTCCAGGAATTGAAACTTAGTCCTTGCACTTGCCAGGCAGGTGCTTAGACCACCATGCTATCTCTCCAGCACTATTTTACCCTTTTAAAATCTATAAAATGTGATTGTTTCTTCCATCACTTCTTTTAACTGATTGAAAGTATGATATTTTAAATTTATTTTTGTCTCCTTAAATTTACTGAATCATTTTATCTTTTGGGCTTTCAATTAATTACTGTAATTTACACATATTGATTCAATTTTCTTGTAAGATTTATGCATATTTATTCATTTATTTACTTTTGTATTTTAGGGAAGGGTTGACAGGGTATTCAGGGTCTCACTACTAGATCAGACTCATAGTGATCCACCTGTTTACAGTCTCC
>NDGN011306594.1:2921-14012 GCA_002564285.1 Tympanoctomys barrerae
GGGCCCAGTTCTTTGTTACACAGTGGACACCTCTGGAAGGCTTGACCCGGGCCCACAGGCACATCTGGGCTTTACAAACAGTCCACAAGACTACTTCGGCCTCCTACTTAGCACCGAGGAAACTGGTCGGGTCCCATAGGAAGGTCACAAACCAACACACGGCAGCCCCTCGCTGATACGCTGGCCCCAAGTGCCCATCGGCCTTTCCAGCCCCAAACATGCCCCTTTCGGGGTGCAGGACCCAACTCAGGTGTGAATACTTATGTAACCGTCCTCGGGGACCACGCCTTTCCCACCACCCAGCCTCCAGCAGAACAAAGTGAAGTTTAAAATAGAAACCAATTACCTGGCCTCCGCAGTGCCTCGGCCCCGGAGCTTGGCCGCGCCGCGAGAGACCCCCCTCCCGCCGGCCCCGCCCCCGCCCCCGCCCCTCCTCCTCCCCCTCCCTCGACCCCCCCTCCCCCTCCCTTACGGGTCCCCCTCCTTCTCCCACCCGCCCCCGCCAGGCAGCTCGGCCTCAGCCAGAGCGCGGCGGCCCCTCCCCGCAACCCTCCCCCGCGCGCCCCTCCCCCGCCCGCCCGCGCCCCAGGCCCGCACCGACCCCCTCTTTGTTACGGTACGAAGTTGGGCTGTGGGTCCCAGTCTCTTTCACTTCTTGGGTTACAGTGCAGGCGTGTGACGTCCGCTCCACATGACGGGGGCGGGGGGCCGGCGCCGAGGGATGGGGGCGGGGGCCCGGCCCTCCCTCTCCGCCCCGCCCCCTGGAAGCCCAGCAACAAGCGGCCGCGCCCCCGCCCCAGGGCGGGCAGGTAGGTGCCCCACCCCCAGCGCGAACCGCCCCCGCGGGACCCCCCCCCCAACCGCGCCCACCCGCCGGGGCGGGGAAACTCTGGTTGAGGAAGGAGTCAAGGAGCCGCGTGCCCACTCCCCATGCTGAGGGGAGGGACAATCCACTGTCACCCCGGCCAGGGGATGGCGGAAACGGCCCGCGTGGGTGGAGAGGTGAGGCATGGACATCACCTCCGAACTGAACTGGATAGGGATGGATTTGGTGTGGGGTGCTGGGGACCCTTGAGGTGACCTCGGAGCGAGCTGACACCCGCACACCCCTGTGTGCACAAGGTCCTACAGGGCCCACCTGCAGGGGTCCCCGGAGGGGGAGGGGACACGTAGATTCTTAACCACACCATTGCATCATCACCAACCGGATGGGGACCGAAGCATAGAAACCCACGGGGCTCCCCTAGACACTGTATACCCAGCATTTAAACAGGGGATTTGGTCCTTATCTGGTCTGCGCGCGTCCTAAAACGCGTGCTACACTAACCACTTTACCGCCGACGTTCCCAGGAAGTCGATGGAGATGAAGTTCTACAAAGCGTGGCGTGGCCCTTGACGCCACCTACGAATATGCGCATTGTGCGGGGCAGAGCGGCAAGGCACCACGCTAAGGAGGGTGGGCACCAAACTTCCACTGGCTGCGATCAGTTCGCGTTCTAGAATTTGCCACTGACTGAGTATCAACTTCCAGGGAGGAATTAAGTGTAAAGTTGGCAGGCTGCCTTCGGTTTTCTAGAGTTAACATCAGTTTCAACAATCCTCGTTCTTCACACGTTTTACTTCTGGCCCGTGGGCTCCATCGCTCTCAGCCCAAAGGCGCCAGGGCGCGCCTGCTAGGATAGGAATAAAGCGTATGAAGCTGCACATTTCGATTCCTCAATTGCTGAGAAGCATAATCACATCGCTCCTCTTTTCTTCCCTTTCTGCAGGTTTCGACTTGAATCTGAAAATGCCTCTGATGCCCATTTTTCACTACAGGACACTCGGAGGGGGCAGGGTCTTCACATAAACTGCTGCGTGCGCATCTAGCTGGACAGACTTGATAAAAGCGTGTCCACATTCACATCACACATCTGTGCAAATGCAGGCGCCTGCGGATTAGCCGGGCTGGCTGGTGGGACTTAAGTGTATAGACACACGGACGCATGCACACGTACGCACGCGCGCGCGCACACATACACACACACACACACACACACCAAATTACCTCCGGGATGGAGAAAGCCGCTGCGGATTGGCCAGGAGAGCCGTCACTCACACCCAGAAGGCAGGGAGACTTTTGAAAGCAGTTTCTCTTTTCTCTCTCCTCCCTGCTGTTTCATATAATGATAAAACAACAGCAGAGCTCTGAAAGTTAGTCATCTACACGAGGAGAGTTTGCCTTCTTAACGCGGGGAGGGAGCGCGTCAAACGAGACCCATTTAAATATATCATACTTCCACAATGGACGAAAAGGGAAATTAGCTGGCGGGTGAGGGAGCTACAAACTGGGAGGAGGGGATCATCCGGGAGGGGTGGACGCAGGGTAGAGTTATTCTCAACACTCAAAAGAGACTTCGACCTCACACTGATTTCGAAATCAAAAATGTTTATCACAGGTCAGATCATAACAAACCCCCGTCCCTAATTTTTGAACTCATTATTTTCATTTTATTATTTAAGCATGCGCTAGCAATCATGCTTCCTTAAGAAAGAACTGACCTATTTTTGGCTGGAGATAAACGACCATGTTAACAGATGTTAATCTTGTAATCTGTTTTTCCTGTAAGCACTTTACATACCAGGGTTTCGAGACCTTAAAAATAACATCTTTTCCAAAAAGACCTGACGTCACAAATTAACTCCATGAAAAAAAAAGAAAATCACACTCCCCCTCCAGTTTTCTTCCCCTGCAATGATTTCAAAGACCTTAAATCTTTTTCACTTTATAAATGCTGATTTGTTCTGCCTCAACTCCCACAGGCTTTTATTTGCATTTCAAATTCCACAGGTTACACCAGTCGCCTTTTCAAAAAACGAAAACCAACAATGAGGCAGCAAATGGCTTTTTGTGCATCTGGATTAAATAAGGCACAGAATGAATATATTTAAAAAGAGGGCTGAGCAAGTTGATGTCTGCACACCCGGAGACCAAGTGACTCTTTATCAGTAAGCCGGTGGAATGAGTAAGATACAAGCACAACCCCAGAGCTCCTGGGCTGATCCTGTTCGGCTCCGGGAAGCTTATTAACGCTGGTAATAAATGAGGCTGACTTACAGACCCACATTTTTCGGGTAAAAACCCGATTCTTTAGGGTCCCTAATTGCAGAAATCCACTGGCTTCCTGGCTCACAATGCCTGGTCGTCACCGCACACCAAATGTCCACCATAAACCTCTGGTTTAAATACCCCACTCAGCTGGGTTTTAAACTTATTCATACAAAGTTTCTTTAAAACTTGAGGCGGTTTAATCTAAATATTGATCGTAACTATTCAGTCTGATAGCGCTCGCTGGAAATGGCAGAGGCGCCGTTCCAACCCCCACCCCCAGCCGGCACACACCCCACTGCATTCTTTTCTTTTATACACTCGTGTGTGTGTGTGTGTGTGTGTGTCTGCGTGTCTCTGTGTGTAATATATATACATATACGTATACCGCCATCAATACCGCCCCCACCCCAACACTGCGGTGACCCCAGCAAGATTGGGTGCATTCTGAGGGGTCGCTGCCGTCCAGAACCCCCACCCAACTCGGAGTCACTCAGAGAACCTACCCCCGCCCCGCCCCCACCCACCCCAAACTTCCCTTCCCAAAGCTCTCACTTCTTTAATGTTGGGGTCACTCTAAAGCCCTAGGAGGGTATAGCAAAGATTACCCCTACCTACACACGCAAACACACCCCCTAGGCAGCAGCGCTCGGTGCCCACAGGCATCGATCCCATCCGCCAAACCCTTAATAATTGAAGCGGCTCTTCGGGCCCCGCAGCCCATCACCCACCTTCATTAGCCGGAGCGTTTTACTTTAAAGTAAGGCAATTTGCTCTTTGTCTCCTAATGGATGGAAAGCGCATCCGAGCTCCCCTCCTCCCGCGACGCCTTTGACGAAGTGTACAAAGCCAGAGCCTCTTCCGCGCTCCCACCCCGGCCCCCACCCCGCCTCTCCACTGCGGTAAAAAGCCACCTCCAGGGCGCTCGCCCCGCCGCCCGAAGTTGCATCTTCCCCTGTCCTGGAATTGCAGTGCAAGGCAACTACCAACAGGGAAAGCCAAATCGCCCTCCCCGCACGCGAGGAGTCTCTCTGCGGCGCGCCCCCGCCCCACGGCTCACATCAGGGTCCTGGGCACATCGAGGCTCCCCAGCCCTCCCGCCCCCACCCACACTCGGGTCCCGCAGCGCCCCCAGCCCCGTGGCCCCTACCTTGGCGGGGTGGCGGCGAACCCGGGGTGGAGGACGCGCACGCCCCGCGCATCTGAAGGTGAAGCCGAGCGCCCGCGGCGAGGAGCCCAGCGCTGCACTACACCGACCGCGCCAGCTGCGCCCAGGAGCGGGGGACGCGCGAGGGCGCGCGGGGCCCGCCACGCGCCCGGCCCACTCCCCACGTCGCCCGGGCGCGCCCCGGACGCGTCCGCCCGGTGGGGGCCCGGGAGCCAGCCCCGATCCCAGGGCTGCGCTGTACTAGGAGGGGGTCGGGCTCCCGCGGCCCAGCGCAGGCCCTAGGCTTCCCCCAGCCCGGGAATGGTCTGCCCTGTAGGAAACGCACACGCTCCACTATTGTCTCATCAGCGCAAAGTTCTGCCACACTGCAGAGAAAGTCTGGAGGCTCGCGATGACTCAGCCTCGGATAATCCTTCCCCTAATAGCACTGAATCACGAGTCGGGCGGCTAGTGGTCGCCCCTTCTTCCCAAGGTCTCCGGCTGTTAGGGCTCCAGTTCCTGGAGGCTGTTTATACGCGCACGCACATACACACGCTCCTATACGTGCAGACGTGCTCGGGATGCAGGTCCAGCCTGCTCAGGAACCTGGGCACTGAGACCCTCACGAGGGTCCCTGAGGCATATGCTTTCACTGAACTTCCTAGGAACACTTTGGGGAGTTAGGATGGATTGCCAATCCCGGAAGTCTTGAATCCAGAGCCTTTCCAGGGTGCGCTGGAAAGACTGAACAACTACTGATCAAAGTGGAGTTGGAACTCAATTGTCACCGGTGGCGTTTACTTGTATCCTTCTAAGTTCCACTTATTTTGCTTTTGTTCTTGAAACTTCATTTCTTCACCTCAACTACTCTCCGCGGGTCGGGGCTCATTGCAATAAATTTAGTATGGAAATAGAAATCTTAATTTAACTCCAGGAGCTTTCCTGGTACTTGGCAGGGAGGGGTAAGGTCGAAGGAAAGGATGGGGGAGGGGAAGGGACAGGGGAGCGCGCCCCACGATCCGCGGTGACGTAGGCCAGGGGCGCCGTGGCCTGCGGAGGGGCAATACTATCTGTTCCTACCAGGCTTTTAGCCATATTGTTCTGCTTTTCCGCGTGATAACTCCGCAGTGGAGGCAGATTCTGGCCCAGGCGCCCAGCGTGGCTCTGAAGAACGCTCAGCCCTGCGCTCTCTGTGTTACCTTTTACAGGGGTATTCTCTGTGCACAGCACTCTCCTCGTGTGGCGTGCCTCCTCCACACACACACACATCTAATGGCACTGATAACTGAAACTCCTGCACCAAAGAGCTGCAAAGGACAGTGCTTGTATCCTGGCAGAGGTGGCTGTCGGGCACGGGGCCATTCCTCGTGTGTGAGAGATGTTGTCGTGTTTCTGTGTGTGTTTCAGCGGAGAAGGGGGTCAGAGCGGGAGGAAGAGGACGAGGAAGGATACACGAATCATAAAATGTAAGCTCCGTGTGATTAATGATCGGCACTAATTTGCAAAGCAAGCGTGTTGAGGGTCATGGACAAGTGTTGCTGATTTCAGCGTGCATGCCTAAGTGTGATTCACAGAAAAATATTGAAATGCCCACAAGCCACTACAATACACAATGAAAAGTCACCAAAAAAGTATCCCCCATTCAACTAATTCCGTGAATAACATGCACAGACATCATATATATGCCTATGTAACTCCAAAATAGATTAAAAGTTTATTTAGTAGTGTTTTGAAACAGATCTGAGAAGATGGAATAAATATTATTCATCTGCATTTTGGTTCTAATTTCAGACTAGTGTCGCACTAATAATTTCCATGTGTTGAAAATTGACAAGTTAGATCAGTGAGCCATGAGGAAAACTTCCAGACTCCTACACATAAAATGGTAAAATTTTCATGATTTACCTCTCTTTTCAAGCATGCTTAGGGGTCCTCTCTTAAATCACCCACATGTGATTTCACTCAGGGCTTGTTCTGTCTACAATAATATTGTGCTTTTAAACGATTTCCTTTCTTCCACATTTCTCTGCCATGCACACAAAATCTGAGAATGTAATTTGATAGACGTACAAAAGTCAAATTCTGGTGCCAGTGTGGCAAACCCAAGACAGGGCAGCTGGAGGGCCCACAGCACTTCATCACCAGGTTGAGTTGTATTTATATTGATTGTACACAGAGTCACTGGTCTTTGTTTATCAATGCACCATTATTAGTTTATTCTATACACCAAAAAGTATGAAAGTTAAATAAATGTTCAGTAAGCATTCCCATACTACTCTTTTTCTTCACATGATATTCCTATCATTGTATTTAGCTTTGCCAACATTCCAACTGTTTAGTACTTTCAAGCAACTAAAGTAGCCATTAAAGATTTAGGACGCTATTTCTACACATTACATAAGCCCTTGGGATTCCCTATTTGTGGGTGTCTATTTTGAAATATTTAGGCAAATTACAACTTGCAAGCAGGACAAAATCAACAGTATAATGGTTGATCTTTAGATATTTAAAACTTCAAAACAGTAATTCTAGTTGATGAAATAGATGGGGAAGAGAACATTTGTTTTCCCTTGCTATTGTCTAATGTATTATTTTCTTCAGCATTTAGAACTCTGCTCCTTCCAGTAATTTGATAATAGTGTTCTGTGCTGGGGTGTTTAGTAAGAAGGGTTCTCAGGTACTCCAGTGAGTAAAAAGCAAACAAAAAACAAAAAGAACCGCTCTCCACCCCCGTCTTTTCTGTCTGAAAGTGTAAATTGAAACTCTAGCTATAGCATGGACTCCCAGACAAACTAAAACAAATGTATTAACTATGCATGCTGACAAATTTACGTGTGATGACTAGGTAGTTCAGTGTACTACGTATTAGTAAATATTTTATTTTATTTCTTTTTTAAATCTTTATTTATTAATTGCAGTACCAGAGATCAAACTTGGGACCTTGCACTTACCAAGCAGGCACTTATATGGCTGAGCTATCTTCCCAGCCTCTTTATATTAATTCTATCTGTGAATAGGATTTTCTAAATTATGTCTAAGAAAAGACAATGACATATGTACTAAGTCAAGGAGCAGTCTTTTGCTCTCTGAACTCACACTGACAAATTTCAGAGGGCATTATGGATAACTCTGATAAAGTATTGTGTGTTTTACATGGCAGTGGGTAATGTTACATGTACAAATGGGCTACTTAATCACTTATATTCCAAAAATAGTACCTCAAACACTAACTTGCTGTTCTTTCCTGAAATCTTTTCGGGCGTAAACTCAGAGAATGGTTTGTACTGAGACTCTGGAGGGAGAAAAAGGAAAGACAGAGAGAATATAGAGGAAGGGAAGAGTAGCATATTCATTTGGTGAGTCAACTTGAAATTTAACACATGGTAATCCCATTAGAGGATAGCAGCAAAGTTGTGATTACATTTTATAGAGTCCTCCGTAAAGTGGCTTCAGCCTGCTTGAAGTTAATTCATAAAACATTTTAAATCCTGGTCTCAAACTGTCTCAGTTCTGTTGCTTAAATTTTCAATGTATTGAAAGTGATGAGTACTAGACACACACACACACACACTCATTCACACACACACACACACACACACACACACATACAGAATCACCCCTAAGGGAACCTACACCCTTATGCTGCCATGTTTATACTGGGAAAGCTTCTTACTGAAAAGCCTTCTCTTTTGTAGTTACTTATACACAGGATAACTTAAACTGTAATTTACATTGCTCAGTCACCAGAAGACCCTTCATGTTTTTTCAAACATTTGTGAAAATTCATTCATCTCTATCATATCCCAGTCTGAAGATACATACCTAGAGTCTGTGCAAATATACTCATTTTATTTGATAGAGAATGCCTTACTCATTTTTTCCCATGGTGAAAATCTTGAGAATTTTCTCATGAAATCAGCATTTTTAACATTCTGTTCTTGTTTTCTACGGGTGTGGGGCGTTCACATTAACCCATACACTATTCTTATTGTAGCACAGATGTTGTTTTACTCATTTTTGTTGGGCCTATTTTGAGCAACAACAAACATTATATTAACAAATAATATGGTACACCTTAGAGTTACCATAGATTCCCATCTGAGGCAAAAGTATTATAAAAAATATACTAGCAGTTTAAGCAACGACAATCACGTTTTCTCACCATTTGCAATTGTTGGTAACTACATCAGGACTTCACAGCAGGTAAACGACCCTTAAATCTGTTCTTAATTTCAGCTCAAGTAAAAGACTCTTGGCAACAGCTGGTTTCAGAATAGCCGATACAGAATTCCACAGATGTGGTTCATAATAGTTTGAAGAATAAAAGGAACTAGGCCACAGAGCAGAATTAATTTAAGGAAAGACAAATTCAATAAGGATTCCTCTTTTGAAAGATTTCCCGTGTTCAAGAAAAGAGGGACCAGTTTTCCTTATTACTTTTTCTTCTGCCCCTATAATACGTTAATTACTCAGCAGACAGGTTGTGGCCTATTAACACTACATACTCTTGCAACAGCAAAACCATTGACTTTCTCAGCACCCATATCTCATTACGTCTCGCCATGCACCACTCATGTATGTATTTAGGTAAAGTTTTGTAACAAAACCAAAAATAAAATAGGGGAACTGGCAACATTTCTTGCACAGAGGGCCAGGCAGGTACACTTGTAATGAAACCAAGTACGGAAGAAATGTGTAAAGGCCTTTCTTCCTGAGATCTCACTTGACGCATGGGCAATCCTTTACTCATTTAAAGAGAACAGAGGGGCATTCAGGGGATTCAGTAGAGTTAGAACAATATGAAAAAGTGATCTGGATGCAGATGAGTTGTCAAAATTAGGGAGTCAAGGTATTTTTTCGATGGAAAAGCTAGGTATAGTGGGGGAGACTTTTAATGTATAAAACAATATTAACCATTTCAACTGTTCTTTAGTGTGCAATCTACCAGCCACAGGCACAGCCACAAAACTGTATAAGTGTCTTCACTATCCCTACCCTAAACTTCTGCATCATTACAAATAAAAACTGCTCTGCACACATCAGATAACACTTCCCTGATCTCCCTCTCATCCCTAGCCCTGCCATCCACTACTCTCTCCTTATCTATGAATCTGACTGTTCAAGGACCTTACCTCCAACTGACCCAACATAATTTCACTGAGCATAATGTTCTTCAAATGCATTTGTGTTGGGACAGGTAGCTAGACATAATTTTGCCTCCTTTAAAAAAGAGGTGAGCTGGGGATGTGGCTCAGTGATAGGGTACACGTCTAGAGTACACACGAAGTGCTACAGTACATAGAAAGGCCCTAAGGTATATCACCAACACTGGAAGAAGAAAACTATTCATGGAATCACTATAATTTTGCTGAAAACAATCCTCAAGAATTTTTCTTTTGTTATGTAAAATGATTGATTTCCTTGTCAAGCTGTTTTCATTTACCTTTGCCCACCTCATAAGCTGCAGAACTCTGACAAAGAACCCCAACTTCTTTTGTAGCCAGCACATGTGGAGTTCCAGGCCTCATGACCTCCAGGAAGAACCTTTGGTTGGAGAGTGTGTCTCTCTGGAGACTGATATAGGCAGGCGCTCTGAGGCTGCTCAAAGGCCTTCCATGTTAGAATGGTGCATCTGTGAACCCCGGGGGATAGAACCCCAGTCCCTGCACTTGCCTAAATAGGCACTTAGTCCACTGAGCTATCTTGCTGGCCCTAAATCAAAGGTATTAAGTTAAGCTTTTGGGGGCAAAATGGAAGTTTTGTAAAGAAATAAATGATTCTCTATCTAATCTAATCAAGTCAATAATTTTTTTTTTTTTTTCAGAACCAGGGATTGAACTCAGGCCCTTGCATTTGCCAGGCAAGCACTTATTCTACTGAACTATCTCCCTGGCCCCTTAACTTTTTCTTTTCTTTTCTTTCTTGCTTTTTTTTTTTTTTTTTTTGCCAGCTCAGCCCACCCTGAGGGCAGGGCTGGCACTGCGTGTGGTGCCAGGGACCGAACCTCAGTCTCCTGCACATGTCTAAGCTTGCCTAAGCAGGTGCTTTAGACCACTGAACCATCTCACCAGCCCCCAGTAATTTCATAGATTCACAAAAATTGACTACTTTGGTTTTCATAACAGCATTATGGGACAAGTGGGAAATGTGAGGAATTAATAGGAGATTATTAAAACATTATTTTACACTCTGAAACTATAAAGTATTTCACACAAACATTCATCATTTGAAGACCATCTAAACAAAAACATAACAGTTTTTAAATCCTAATGTTTTCACAACTATGCATTTATTTTTCTGCAGTACTGTTTTAAGCCAGGTACAAGGTCAAGTGCTAATTTCAAAACCAGAGTTTATTGTATGCTTATTAAGTAAGGAGTCCGTATACAAGCTTGCGTTGCATGTAATTACCATGTCAGAGCAACCCATGAGAAAGGGGCCACCATTACCCCATTTGACAGATGAGAAGGGAGAGGCTCAAAGAGATGAAACAGGAGCCTAGGCCATGGCACTAATCCTTCACATCAGCCAGCGCACCACAGCATGCTATCGCAAGCATAGTTTTGTAGATGGACAAAGCCAAAGTTGAGGAGCCGGGGAGATGGCTCAGTAGAATAAGCACTTGCCTGGCAAGCGTGGGGTTCTGAGTTCAATCCCCAGTACCACTAAATAAATAAATAAAAATTTTTTTAAAAGGTGACTGTAATGTTTTCTTTTCTTTTTTTGTGGTACTGGGGACTTATATTTTATTTTTTTAAAGAACACAAAATAGCAGTAAGAAAAACAGTAACAGAAATGATACGAAACTTCACTAAACAAAGTAAAACGAATTCAACAGTTGTTGCTGTATTGCATG
>NDGN011306603.1:0-13743 GCA_002564285.1 Tympanoctomys barrerae
CTGAGCTGGCCACACACACATAGACACACACAAAACAAATAAATAAATACAAATTTAAAAAAAGAAAAAGAAAGAAAGAAAGAAAGAAAGAAAGAAAGAAAGAAAGAAAGAAAGAACTTATTAGTGCCAGCCAGATAGCTCAGCAGACTAAAGTGCTTGCTTAGGCAGAGCACAGTGGCCAGGGTTCAATCCACAGCCTGCCCTGCTGGCCCTGCCCCCAGGGAGCACTAAGATGCTGATTGAGGTGTGGTGGCATGCACCTGTAATCCCAGCTCTTAGGAGGCTGAACACAGGAAGATCACTACAAGTTTGATCTATGGAGTGAGACCCTGTAGACTGTGAAAAGATTTGAACACAGATCCATCTGGCTTCAGTGTGTACGCTCAGAATCACCAGGTTGTCTCTGCGTAAGAGCTCAGAACGAGTGACCACCATCTTTCCTCTTTTTAATATCTATCTTAAAATCCCTTATTTACATGTCTTGCTACACAGCTCAGACTCACAGCCATCCTTCTGTCTCAGCCACCATGCCTGGTTTTGGTGGCTGGCTCATCGCAGTGCCTGCATGGCATTTGGTACTAGGGAGCAAACTTGGGTCCTTGCATTTGCCAGGCAGGCGCTTAGACCACTGAGCTATCTCCCTATCCCTGTCTTTCCTCTCTTTGCTACCTGTTCTTTTGGCCAATTTAACCAGCCTGCCTGCTACTGATCAGCTGGACAAAGGCTCAGAAGTCTGCTCCTAGCTCTTTATAGGATCCATGGCCCTGAGAGCACAGCTGGGAGCTCCTACTTCTAGAACCATCTGCCCATCATGTCTAGAAATGAGTGTTTAGGTATCCCTATGCCTGTGAAAAGATCCTGTATAGCGGTGTCTAGAAATTTTCTTATATATATTTAGTACATGATCTATAGGGTCTCACTACACAGATCAGACTCATAGTGATCCTCCTGTTTTCAGCCCCCCAAGCACTGGGATTATAGGTGTGCGCCACCTTGCCCCGTCTCAGTTACCATCTCAGTGAGCCCTGGGAGCCGGGCTGGCAAGGCACACTGGAGAATGAACCCTGGTCCCTGTGCCCCCTAAGCAGATGCTTTAGTCCATTGAGCTATCTGGCCAGCCCTTGAGGTATCTAGTATTACATAGGCATCTGTCACTGGGTCCATGTGGTTCTGTGTGTGTGTGTGTGTGTGTGTGTGTGTGTGTGTGTCTTTATTCCTGGGGGAGTACAAGTTTCCCAACTTCCACTCACCCCTTCCAAGGACCGCTCTTAAGACATCTCCCACCCATGGATGAGAATTTAACATCCAGGTCAGTGCATGGGCGTTGGAGGCACTAAGCCAGGATTCAAGTCTATCACTTATTGTCTATAAAGCCAAAGTGGGTTCTCATCTTTCAGCCTCCATCTTCTTAGCTTTAAAACAGGTATCATGACCCTTGCCTCACCGTTAGATTTCACCAAGATCAGCTGCCAAAATGTCCTTCAGAACACTGCCCAGGCCTCAGAAAATGATGGCCCTCCTCAGCTACAAAACCAAGGCTTGAGGCTAGGTACGACCACCTGAGGCACCTCCAACAGCTACCAGGGGCCCTGTTTAAGGGCCTTCTTGTCTCTTTCCAGGATCTTCCTACTGATTCCTGAAGACCACATTGATTTATAAACCCTAAATCAGGATCAAAGAGAAGGCAGCACCCTAGCACTTTGCAGGGCAAATCAAGTGATCGGCACTCCGTGACCAGGCCAGCCCAGCTCCATGCTGACCCTGCAGTGAGAGGGCTCTGGGGGCAATCCCATCGGCCCACCTCCTGGAGTCCAGTGTCATGTCCCAGGTCTGCATCTCCCCTGCATGGGTGTGGCCAGAGATCTCAGGTCAGGGTATTGGCTCCATCTGCCTGCCTTCCCATGTCAGTCCAATCTCCCAGTGACATGTACATGTCCAGATGAGCAAACACACAGACAGATTCCTGTGAATGCTCTGCTCTACCCAGGGCAGCCCTGGCCCAAGGGCAAAATGCCTCCAGAAGGAGGACACTGCCCTATACTCAGAAGCCATGTCAGAAAAGATGGTTCAGCACTAGGAAAGCCTTGGCTCAGCAAGATGAAGAATAAAGGCATTGGCCAGTGCTTCCAGGGCCAGATCTCGGGCCAGATGGTGCCTGAGAGGAAAAAGTAGGGGACAGAGATGAGCTGGAACAGTCCCTGTGCTTGGGTGTGCCAGCCTTGCACTGTGTACTACACAGAACAGAGGAGCAGGCACGGAGTCCTTGTGCCAAATTCCACACATGCCACAGCAGTCCAGGCAGGGTCTCAGCAGGTGTAGGCCATACTGCCCAGAGGTAGGGATCGGGCAGCTGGAGGGCCCTAGAGCCTTCCTGCGAGAAGGGGACCCACACTGATCCTCAAAGGAAAAGCCAGGAGATGTCCAAGCTGAGGCAGAATGTGAAGGAGGGGGAGACCTGGGTCATAGAAATGGAGCCATTTCCAGGAAGCTGGATCTGGAATTTTTGCCACAAGAGTAAGGAGCCTAGTATGTCAGGGAAGGGAGAAAAAGGGGATGTCTTCTGAGAGCTCTGACTCTGGGGGAGCAATACACATACACACACAGAGGCCTCCAGGGAGGCAAAAGCACCCTTAGAATGGCCAGGGATTGCACAATACTGTGCTGGCACCCACATCTGCCATCCTGTTGGCTGGTGACTGTGGCCAACTCAGGGCCCATCCCTGCCTAACGCTGTCTGTAAACCTGTCTGGGTGGTGCCAGATCTCAGAGCAATTTGCACCTCAGAAAAGGTGAGGGCCTGAGAGGCAGGTAAGTATGCAGCTTCATCAGAGCCACTGGCTCACTGGACAGTCTTAGTCAGTCTATCTGTCTGTCTGTCTCTCCCTCCCTCCCTGTCCTTCCCTCCCTCTCACACATGCATGCACACACAGAGGTGTGTACATGTGCATGAGAATGCCAGGTTTAACAAGCACAAACCTGGGTCTAATACCTGACACTCGACCTGATTGAAATGATCAAGCCTCTGCTCTTGATGGGCAGTGAGAGCCCATGTGCTCACGGATTGCAGCCCACACACGGCCACACACAGGCACAGGTAGAATCACACTTCTCTGCTCCTCACTCCTGCCTGTGGCCCCAGGAGTCTAAAGGCACCATGCGGGGTGTGGAGCTCTGCAGAGCCTGGGTGAGACTGCAGACAGTCAGTCTGTCTGGAGGCCCGTGTCTTCCCACTACCTCATCCTCCCCTGAGCCCACCAACCCTCCCTCAAGGGCCCTCGTCTCAGCTCACATGCTTTTCCATTAGTGGTCTTAGGAAATGATGCTAAATTGCTCTGTGCCTCACTCTTTCCACCTGTAATACAGGGTAGTCATCATACTTCCATTGAGTAGCAGTGGGGTTTAAACAAATACATGAAAAAGGCTGAGCATAGTGCCTTCTACTGCACAGTGCCTCATACCTCTATAGAAGGGTTTATTAAGTAAAATGCCAAATCATGATTATCTGAGGGCTTTTCTTTTGCTTCTTTCCTATGTGGCAATTTCTCCCCAGACCCCTGGAATGGGAGGCCCTCCTCTTCCCTACCCATGGGACTGATCCTTCTGGCCTCTCTTTTGTCATAGCTCTGGCAGGTATTAGACCTGTCCCCCAAAGTTTAAGTCACCTAAGTCAGGGTCTGCTCTCCTCTGCCTCCGCTCCCACCGCACACTGCCACTGGGACACTTTTTACAGCTTTCCATATTTCCTCCAGGCCTCTGCTCCTGCCCTCCACTCCCTGCTCAACTTTATTCTCTTCCCATGCATGCCTGGGTCTTCAGCAGGAAGCCCTCTTTGTCCCTGAGGCCAGGCTGAAGCCTGCCTCTTCTGGGCTCCCACCCAATGTTCCCGACCATAAGAGCCCCTCCTCACACCAGGTCTGTATCTGCTTTGTCCACTGGCCTGAGTCTTTCTTACCCTGGGCAGATATACCTGGCAAGGGTCTTCTGTCAGGCCATAGCCTTTCCTAACTCAGGGATGGGTAGAGAAAGTCCTTTTTAGACTCAGCATGGTCCAGCCCAGGACAGAACTCAGGAAGGGCCCTCTCAGGAGAGCACCCATGGGTGTGTCCTCAAGACCCCTCTTTGGGTCAGATACTTGGGCATCAGGACAGCCCAGAGCCAGCCAGTCCATACCCAGCCTTGAAGGGGCTATGCAGCCACCCAGTGAGGATGAGAGGCCAGGAGAAGCTGCTTCCAGAAAAAGGCATTATTGAAGGAAACTAGTGCCAGTTGGGGGTTGGTTGCTATAGAAACAGTCCTAACTATCTCCTAAAATGCTAGATGTGCCACTGATGAGCTGTTGAGGGGGGGCTGTTTCAGGGGACCACAGGGAGTCCTGGGAGGCCTACCTGCTGTTGCCCCCAGTCCCTAAAGCTGACAACCTGGAGGATCCAGGAAGGGGATCCAGCTTCCAGGGGCAGAGAGGCAGTTCTGTCAGTACACGTATAATGCTCAAGGGCTGAGGCGGAGGCTTCAAGCTGCGCTATCATCCTGACAGTAACTCAGGTCCTGGAGAAGAGGTATGACCTGGGCTTTCACGTCAATGGGCTCCCCAGTCTTCAGCCCAGCTCTGGGTAGACCCAGAACTCTGGCCATGGATCAACCCATGATCTTAGCCACAGAGGAGCTGCAGCCTCAATTCCAAAGCCAGGCACACATCTGACTACAGTCCTGGTTACACACTAAGCCTGGACCTAGCCACAGACAAAGCACTGAGACCAGCCACAGGCAGGACTCTTCCCCCAGCCACGGATGGTACCCAGCAGGGTCACTGAGGTTGTGTCAAATAACCTTAAGGATATTTCACAATGAACATTAAATTCTGTACAACATTTGATACTTTTGCAAGATGTCCACAACCTTTACTTCCCATCAGCTTCACAGTGGCCCAAAGAAGTCAGCTGTGATCCCTGTTTGCAGGGAAGGAAACAGTCTGTCGCTGCACCTGCTGTAACTGCGCCTGCTTCTACAGGGAGGGCGTGGGCAAGCAGGGGTGTGGCACGGCTCATCGGTGACACACCTAGCATTTTAGGAGCTAGAACTCAGGTCTCAAAGCAGGGCCCAGGTGGCCAAACCAGTTGCTTTGGAAAAGATATGCTTTTTGAAGACCTGCTGGTATTTCATAAATATGGCATCTACATACCCATTAATTGCCTTATTTAGGAGATAATTAGCCATTAATAGCTTGGCTATCTATTTTACTTTCATTTGCTCTGCCAATTAGTCTCCCAACAGTTTTGAATTCTTTGGAACAATTCTCCGAAAGGCCCAGATGTCGCCTATGTCCCGACAGATTCCTATTCCATAAGGAGAAGGCTCTCTCGGCCCCACAGAGGGAGTTCCCCGTAGCACTTGCCACTGGTGGGCTCTACCACCTACAAACTCCTCCAGCGGGCAGCCAGGGAGATGAGGAGGTGTGGAGCAGCCCAAAAGAGAGGACAGGATGGAGGAAGGCACACCACCTGATCGTGCCAGGACCCCCTTACAGAGCTAAGAATGGAGGCTCCAAGATCTAAGCACCAAACCAGGGGATGGGAGCCGGAGTAGGGTCACAGCCGTCTCACAGGACGCACACACCACCAGCCTGAAGCAAACAGTCACAGGGCAGCAGCCCACCCACCCCCACCCCTGCTAATCCAAGCCCTCCGCAGACCAATGTGACCCCACACAGACAGCGTGTGCCATCTGCCATTCCAGGATTGGAAAGATGAGGCCCAATGTTGACCTCTCCCTGGTCCCCTCCGTTCAGTGCTAAAAGACAGTGTCAGGAACTACCAGTGGGCCCTTGAAGGCCGGGCCAGATATTGTGCTCATTATTGCCCCAGATTATACCACATGAGAAGGAAACAAAAAGCAACAAGGGAAGAACGACCCCCTCCCCACCAGGCCATGATGGGAAGGCTTGAAATAGCTCTTTTTGCCACCAGGCATGATTCCAAAGCAACTCAGCAGGAACTAGCTTCATGAGCAGGGACAAGAAGTGGGAACCACCATGGCCATGGCAGAGCCAGAAGGAGTTTTTAATCAAGGAGCGGGAGGACCTGGGCCAATTCGGAGCAATCCAGAAAGGGCCAATGGTACATGGGTGAGGGGTGGCCCCAGAAGCTCAGAATCTCTGAAGGACTCAGAGAACAAGCTCAAGCCTTTCAGCTATCAGCTCCTGGGCGCTTATGGTCACAAATCCTCCACACCTAAGTCTCTCCCCAAGGAGAGCTGGAGTGCAGGACGTGACGTGCTCTGCAAATACCCAGAGCCGAGCAAACACAGTGTCAGCAGCAGAAGGCTCAAAAGAGGCCTCTCAGATCCACCAGAACTCAGTGCCCCTCCCAGACAGAGCCCAACGTGTTTCTATTTTTGCTTTCAACCCTTGTTTGGCATCCCTGGCTAACAGACATCTACTTCCCCTCCCTCCAGAATAACAGGTCATCTGGGAAGTGGAACACTTCCTTGCTGGCCTCCCTGCCCCCATTTGTCTGATCCCCGCAGAGAGACCAGCTACAACCAGGCCCCCTCCACAAGCAAGCTATGCCCCTCAAGCTCTTGGTCAGCAGCCCTGGAGCAGCACACCTAGTGCAGACAGCCAGCCAGCCAGCTGGACAGCCAGCACCCAGGTTTGCAAAAGCAGGCAGCCTCACACTAGCTGTCCAAACCCAGCTCTCAACCACACCTGGAGCCTTGAAAGCATCCACCCTGCCCAGGTACAGCCATAGAGCCCAGTGAGGGCACATCCTGCACCCTCCCCACAGCCTCAAACTGAGCTTCGGCCACACAGCCTTTTATCTGGGTCTCAGCCTGGCCCCATGCATACTGGAATCTCACAGATGAGACTCCAGCCCAGAGAGAATCCAGAGGAAGCAGGCTAGCTTCTGCTCTGCCTGCTGGGACCCGGCTCCCACCCAGAGCCTCAGCCAGCAGGAGGAACAAGGGGCCCTATCCACCCTCACTGAACACACACCCCATGGGGGCTGGTGGCCACACAGCTGTACAGGCCTCCGCAGGCACACGTGGGACCCTGGAGGTGGCATTTACCTCCGGAGTGACTCACTAGGCTCCCAATCCTTTGCAAAAGGGGGTGCAACTTAACATTTTCTTTTCTCTTTAGAAAACAAGAATTTTTAAAGAGAAGAGAGTAGAGAGACTTGAGGGAGTGGGTGGGGAATTCAGATCTCATTTGATTTCCAAACTCATTTGTTATGCATTCTCTGCTCCCCCTCCCACCTTCAGCCCTGCCCTTGGGGGCCCTGGCCACCCACCCTCTTTCAAAAGGCTCCTAGCTGTAGGTCTGCTGGTAAGCTAGATTGAGGATCCCCATGCTCATGGTCTATGTACAAGTCCTCAGCTCCTCCTTTATCCCCTACACTCAATCATCCATCCAGGAGAATCCATGGGAGGTAGGGGCCGCCCTCAGCCCAGTGAAGGCAGCAGTGGGAGGCAGGAGGGAGGAGCATGTGAGGAGCTGCAAAGCCCCTTCTAACCCCCAAACTCCTCCTCCTCCTCCTCCTCCTCCTCTTCCTCTTCCTCTTCTTCTTCCCCTTTTTCTCCTTTTTTCCCTTTCACAGATGAAAAAACTGAAGCCCAGAGAAGGTAGTTCAAGATTAACTAGGACCAGAAGCACGTCTCTGCTTTGTTAAACAATTTAACTCCAGGAAATGTTAAACGCAAGAGTGAAAGAGACCTAAATGCTAACTCCAACTTTACATGTGATTGTACAGCCAGACACCCCTAAATTTCATCATCCATAAAATGGGAATAACATGGACCCTACCCTGAAGAAATGCTGTCAAGGTATTGGACAGGAAAGTGTTGAAGGCTGCAATAAGACAACACCAAGATTGTTCCCACAATGCAATCTCTGACCCTGTCCACCTTTCCCCAAGCCAGGAATCTGGGCGAATTCCCAGTAAGCTACCAGATACTACCAGGAAGTCCCCATTCCCAAAGCTGCACTGGTCTCTGAGAGTCCACATTGTCTGCCCTGGACCTAAGAAAATGACCTCTTGCCTTTCTTCTCTTTTCTTTTCTGTTTCTGTTTAGTATAGGGTCTACAAGGTCTCACTACACAGATTAGACTCGTAGTGATTCTCCTGTTTTCAGCCCCCCAAGAGCTGGGATTACAGGCACACGCCACCACGCCCAGTCTCAATTGCCATGTCAGTGCACCCCAGGGGTGGGGTCAGCATGGCACACCAGGTATCCATCCCTAGTCTCTGGGTCTGCCTAAGCAGGCACTTTAATCCACTGAGTTATCTGACCAGCCCCTTCTTGCCTTTCTGACCTAGTCTCCCAGTATGCATATTTGACAGGCAAACTGAAAGGTCTTTAAGCTTCCTCCAGCTATGAACCATCACAATATACAGTGTCCATGAGGAAATCCCACAGTTCTGGCCCATCTCACCCAGATGTGGCCCCAGCAAGGGCAGAGGGGAAGCACTGAGTCACATCCCTTTCTTCTGCATCCCACTGCTAGGTTCTCAGACACAGGTCAAGTCTCAGGGAGGCTAGTGGGGGTAAGATGGACCAGGCCAAGGTCAAGCACAGGAAGTGGGTCTTCTGTCTGGGTGGCACCATCTTTGCTTATGTGATGATGCCGACAATCAGGACGAAGGGCTGCAAAGGGTCTTAAGCAGGGGGCCTGCTGAGACCTACTGCTGTAACAGGTAATTCCACAGGGACCAAAGATTTGGCTTCAGAACATGAGAACTACCCAAGCTCTAGCACATCTCCAATGGCAAGGATGTCTAGGATGGCTGCCACAAGGAATCTTTAGGAGTTTTAGGAAAAGCCAGGAGTCTGGACACTGGCCATCCACCTCGGGCCTGAGGAGGGAAGGACAATCTCCCTGCAGAAGGTGATACTGTTTCTCACATAAACAGGAAAGCTGTCCTGGTGTCCTAAGAGTGGAAATTTTCAGAGACCAGAGAACCCCAGTCCTATTCCCTTTCTCAAGCTTCCAGGTATTTCTACCACTGGTGAGCCCTTGGTCCCTGTCCCTGGATGCCATAAAACAAGTCACTCTGGAGGAGTTCTGACTTTGGGGTGACGTAAAGGCACGCACTCCTTCCAGGAAGGCCAATCAAGGAAGCCGACTCATCAAACGCACAATGATACAGGAAATCCAGGGTCCAGGCTCAGGTTCCTGCCTTCATTTTTCTGTGGCCTTGAGCAATCCCAGCCTTCCTTAGACCTTAGTGCCCCCTTCCATTAACAAGGGCTTAGGACACAAATATAAGGGAGCGTCCCTCCCACTCTGACTTGGAAGGATCAGGTTTACTGACTTAAATGATTGGGTCTGATGCACTGCACCAGCCAGCCCCACCCCTTGGATCAGAGGCCAGCACCTAGGAGTAAACTGGTTCCTCCAGCCTGGAAGGCTCGGCCCTGTGGCTGCAGCTTAGTCTTTTCAAACATTCCTTCCCCCTCCCTCCTGATTCCCAGACCCTTGTGGCTGATCACCCAGTTCCTGCCCAGCCTGAGGATGTTGAGACCCCCCCCCCCATGTGCATGGTCCCAGTTCCACAGCCACTGCAGCCTTCTGGGGCACAGAGGGAGTGCCCCAGGCCAGAGCAGAGGAAAGGAAGGGAGGGGCACTGGCAAGAACCAGAACAAACCCTCCCAACACAGGCAGCTGGGCCAGGCTGGCCCCTCTCCAGCCCCCAGGAGCCTCACAAAGCAGCCAGAGCGATGTGTCAAAACACCTAGTTTCATGCTATCATTGCTGTCCTCAGTGCTCTTTGGATCTCCATTTTGCCTTGTGTACTCCGTAGGAACCTGCCGCCCCACCAGCTGGGTTTCTTTACTTCCTGCTGCTCCCCCCACCAACTGGCCCTGCCACACGTACAAGTCTACTTCCAAACTCCCTGCCTTGTTCAGGCCATGATGACCTACCTGCACCTGAAGCCTGCTCTTAATCACCTTTCCATGCAAATTCTGCCAGCCCTTAAAGACCCCACTCCTAAGAAGAAAGACTTCACTGTCTCAAATTAATCACTAGCCTCCTCTGCCCCACAAATAGCTCTGTACTGTGAATTACCAGTATTTCCTTTACAGAGTTCCTGAATCCTCCCCTACCCTTGGCCTCCACCTTCCTGGTGCTGGCCTTTCCTGCCAAGGTAGTCTTCCCTCCTCCTTTGTCCAAAGGCTTCTTTCCTTCCCCTCAAGACTAGATAGGTGTGGAAAGAGGCATAAGATTGGTGCAGGGAGAATGGCTTGTTTGTTTTGTTTTTATTTTTTGAGACAGGGTCTTGCTATGGAATTCAGGTTGGCCTTGGACTCATTACGTGTCCAGGCTGGCCTCAAACTCATGGCACTCATCCTACCGCAGCCTCTCTTGTGCTGAGATTGCAGGTAGGTACCACCACACCTGGCTACTATGAGAACTCTTATCTTTGTGGCTAAAACCCCCTCCATTTGGAAACTGGCATTTGGATCTACCTTCTCCAGATCACCCTATCCTTTCTGGGACCTGATTACAGCTTTCTTTTGTACCTAAATTTTCCTGGCTACCTGAAAGTCCTTGAATGCCTTCTGTTCTGATCCTGACACAGCTGGCATAGCCATGGCCAGCTGCTCAGGCTACATACTGCACAACAACGTGATGGCCTAGAGTCAGACCTGGAGCCCAAACCCTCATCTCTAGATAACTAGTCAGTTATCTACGAGGCGGTTTTCAGAGGAAACCCCTTACAGGAACAGAAGCAGGTACTTCAGCCAGGGCTCAGGTCCCCACAGCCTCCCTTTACTCTAGTGTCCCCCTCAGAGTGAAGGCCAGGCCATTCTGCCTACCTGCCATGGAAGCAGTTCGTACTAAACGGTCACCGCTCTCTGTGGCACATCCCTACCTTGGGCCTCAGTTTCCCTAGGTACAAAGAGAGGGACTTGGGCTCCTGACTGCTAGGACTGCCTCTGTTCTAAAGCACATCCATCTGTTGTTCATGGAGGAAGTCCTGGGGGAGCTGTGATTCAGGCCACACACCACAGCGCGTGCATTTGCAATTCGCTCGGTCTAGGAGCCTAGCAAAGTAAAGGAACATTTACAAAATGCAAAGCAGCCTGAAAGAGCTGAGAAAGGGAAGAGCAATCCAATGTTGCCGATCAGTGATCAGCGTGAAAGTCTCCCTGGGGCAGCAGCTGAGTAAAGGAGAAAGAAGCTGGGCAGGTGGATCACAGAGAACAGAAAGCTGTGCTGCCCTGAGGGAAAGGGCCAAGCGTGAAATTGCAGCAGGAAATAGTGTTAGAACAGCATGAGGTGCTGGTGCCCTGAGCAGGACAGTTTTTTTCACCTGTCACTGGTGCAAGTTCCCACAGTCTCAGCCCAGGGACCAAGCAAAGGACTCCCAGGCTAAGGAAGAGGGCCTGAGACGGGCACTCCCGTTTGGTGAGGGGGCTGACCCATCAGGGCGTTGATGGAGAAAATCCTTAGAATTCAGCGGACTTGGCTTTAAGTCCAAGCTTCGTCCAGCTCCTCTGGGCTGAGGAAGTTGTTTTCCTGGGTGTCCATTTCCAGATGTTTTAAAACAAGCAGGAGAGTGACATTTCCCACCTCCCAGGGTTATCAGGCAGTAAAGGGTTCAGCACAGTGCCTGGTGCATCATTCAAACAACAACCACCAACAGCTTTTTTAGGAGGGTGTTGGACAAGCGAGCTGTGCTTGTGGTGTCCAGACAGGTGCACACACATGAGCACACACAGCATGGGCCAGTGGGCAGGATATGCTCTGCCCTGTGCCCTTTTGAGGAACGGGGTGAGGAAAGGAGAGGGAGGTAGAGAGCCTTTTCCAGCCTTCCCCAGGAAAGGAGAGGGAGGGGAGTGAGAAGTGGGGTGTTTGGATGTGTTCTGCGCTGTCTGTGTTTCACATAGCCCTCCCAGCGCCCGCCCGACAGGGTTCCTGGGGACAAAGGGGAGTGTGTTCTCAGGGACCTAACTCACAAGCCCAGTACAAATCCAGAGACAGTGGTACCTGGTCCAGATCCTGGACAACATTGGGGGCTGGAAGAATTTACAGTCAGCTCAGGGTTACTCACACCTAGTATGTGCATAGGTGGATTCACACTTGTTCCATTACTATCATCGTTTATGGGTTGAGAAGTGGGGTTCACACCAGGCCGATGCTTGGTCCCAGGGGATGGCATGACACCGGCCAATATCACAGGTTGGGTGTGGGTTCACGGTAGCTTCTCACAGCCAATCTCACAAGCCAGCACTGCTGACACCAGACTTGATGCTGCCAACCATAGGGCAGGCCCTTTGGGCACAGGATTTCCCTAACCCCAGGCTCCCAAGGCACCATGGGGCCAGAGTGTGCAAAAAGGGACAGAGTCTGGTCCCCTCCTGATCCTAGCACCCAGTTCAGGGCCTGGCACAGAACAGATGTTGGTGAATGAACGTCTGGCTGGATGAATGAACGAATGACTAATATCCACTCCCTCAAATCACGGGCTACACAGCCTGAGCCTGCAGATCACAAAACCTGTGGGACCCCAAAAGAGGCGCCGTCAGACCCCCCTCCACCTCTCGCACCTGAGGATCTGCATTACAGGCCCGGTGGGGGTGGGGACCAGAAGAACGCAGAGCGCCCCTCTTGTTCCAGAAAGAATCTGGGTCTCCTGGTCGAGCTGGGGGCGGGGTAAGGGGTTTGTCACGTCCTGGATAGAGAGTGGCAGGGCAAGGGCGCGCGTCCCGGCTTACGTTGCGGGGCGTGGGGTGGATGGGCGGCCGCGGGACATCCCCTCCGGTAGGGGCGCCTGGGTCTGCCCGGGCCTCGGTGGGCTGGAGAGAGCCCCCAACAGCGAGTCTGCACAGGGTTGCCGCAGACCTCGCCCCTTCCAGCGGGGCTCGAGGAAGGGACGCGGCATCCCACAAGCTGACGGGGGCGCAGGAAGGACGCGGGTCGCGCCGAGTCCCCTGGCCACCGCCGCCCCCTCCAGTCCGGCCGGAACCTCCGCCCACCTGCGCAGGGGGCTCACCTGGGCGCGCGGCCCCTCCCCAGGAGGTGCGGGTCCCTCCCCCGGCCACCAGCCCTGCCCTCCCGGCGCCCGCCCTCACCTGCGCCGCCCGCCTTGGCCATGTCCCGGGCGGCGGGCTCCGCTGCGCTGCGCGCGCTCCTCGCGGATCCGGGCGCGGCCCCAGCCCAGAGCGGACTCCGCGCCGCGCCCCGCGCCCCGCCACCGCAGCCGCCGCCGCCTCGCCCTCCCTCCTGCTCCCTTAAAGGCGCCGAGCGGCGGCCGCGCCGCCCCCCCACACACACCCCCCGCCGCCGGGGAGGGACTGACGAAGGAAGGCGCCCAGCGCCGCCCCCGCGGGCCCGCACCCCCGCCCGGGCCGGCTGCGTCCTGCCCGCTCGACTCGGGCCACCGCAGCGCCGGGGGCGGCGACCCGGAGCGACGTGGATCGGGACCCGGACCAGCGCAGAGACCTCCAAAGAGTCAGGATTTTCGGAACTGCGGTTCGGACGGGTTGGAGAGATGGACTGGTGGTGAGGGGCGCCGAGACCTTGAGACACAGCGTCCGAGAGAGACGAGCCTCGGCAGAAACACCCAGAGGGGGAGAGAAGGACATTCAGAGCCAACTGGAGACCCAGAGCCTGGCAGCAGGAGAGGGTGACAGAACCAGAGGAAGGACGCCAGAGGCTCCCAGAAGCCTAGCAGAAAGTCACTCAAGGATCAGAGGCAGAGACGGACCCCTCCATCCATCCCCCTGCCCCCCCCCCCC
>NDGN011306611.1:0-18947 GCA_002564285.1 Tympanoctomys barrerae
TGTAATCCCAGCTCTTGGGAGGCTGTAAACAGGCAGATCAATATGAGTCTGATCTAGTAGTGACACCCTGAACACCCTGTAGATCATTCTCTTAAAAATGACAATAACCAAAAAAAAAAAAAACCAAAAACCCAAGAGAAAGTCACTTGATGATGGGCTGGGTGCCAAGCCCCAGGCACCGGTTGCTTCTGTCCCGGGTCCTTGGCTGACAGCTGTTGCCCAGCCCTGAGGCTGTGGCTGCTTGTGCTGGCCGAGCGCGCTGCCCACCTCCCTGCCTGGGGGTGCTCACCTCCTGCCCTCTCTGCAGGTTCTTTAGGGTTTGTGTTCTGCACTCCAGGCCCTGCTCCTCTCCCAGGACAGGTGTCCTGTGGGCTGGCTATGGTCTCCCCGACGTCACCTGAGCGTGCTCTGTGCTGCAGGTCCCAGCAGCCTGCCCGCCATGGACCCCGACCCCCAGGCGGGCGTGCAGGTGGGCATGCGTGTGGTACGCGGTATGGACTGGAAGTGGGGCCAGCAGGATGGAGGCGAGGGCGGCGTGGGCACCGTGGTGGAGCTGGGCCGGCACGGCAGCCCCTCGACGCCTGACCGCACCGTCGTGGTGCAGTGGGACCAGGGCACGCGCACCAACTACCGAGCCGGCTACCAGGGCGCCCACGACCTGCTGCTCTATGACAACGCCCAGATTGGTGCGTGGTGGTGCACAAGGCGGTGGGGTTGGCCAGGTGGGATGAGGGCCCAGGGTACCTGCTGACCCCATGTCACCCCGTCCCCAGGCGTCCGACACCCCAACATCATCTGTGACTGCTGCAAGAAGCATGGGCTGCGGGGCATGCGCTGGAAGTGCCGCGTCTGCTTTGACTATGACCTCTGCACACAGTGCTACATGCACAACAAGCATGACCTCGCCCACGCCTTCGAGCGCTATGAGACAGCCCACTCTCGACCGTGAGTTCTCGTCCTCAGAGGGCTCTGCCGCTCCCAGGGAGGGAAGACAGGTCCCTCCTGAAGCATCCTTGAGGAAGATACAGGGAAGACTACTCCTGCAAAGCCACTGCATCCCCAAGCAGGTCTCCCAGAGAGTTGCTGTGGCCAGGTTTACCTCTGCCTGCACAGCCCAGAGCTGCAGGCGGGCCCCAGGGGAGGGTGTATGTGTGTGGCTGCATGGCAGCCATCCTGGGAGCCAGCTGCCTGCACAGCTGGGCAGGGGCTGGGAGAGACCTCTGCCAGGCATGAGCAGCATCCAGAAGCACCACTCAGCGTCCTGCATGTGGACCCTCCATGTGGAGGGCAGTGTGTGCCTTAGGCCCCTGCTGCCTGGTGGTGGCCCCTGTGCCACTAGCCAGGCACCTGTCCTGCAGCCCCAGCCAGGGTGAGTGCTGCCTCTGTAGGGCTCAGGCCTGGTCATTTCACAGTGTTGTGCTGAGTCCCCGCCAGGGCCTTCTGCGCACACCGCTCAGGGGCATCTTCCAGGGAGCGAAGGTGGTGCGAGGCCCCGACTGGGAGTGGGGCTCCCAGGATGGTGAGTGGTGGTCTGGGGTGGGTAGGTGGGCAGCTTGGACCCAGGGCACAGGCTCAGCCCTCTGGTGGGGACACTGTCTCCCTAGGAGGAGAAGGGAAGCTGGGCCGTGTGGTGGACATCCGTGGCTGGGATGTGGAGACCGGCCGGAGTGTAGCCAGTGTGACCTGGGCAGACGGAACCACCAATGTATACCGTGTGGGCCACAAGGGCAAGGTGGACCTCAAGTGTGTGGGCGAGGCAGCAGGCGGCTTCTACTACAAGGAGCACCTCCCGCGGCTCGGTAGGGGGCGCTCCTGCTGCCCACCTCGGCCCTGGCCCTGGGTACCCTGGCATGCTGAGGCCTGGCCTGCCACTCTCCCCAGGTAAGCCAGCCGAGCTGCAGCGTAGGGTGAGTGCTGATGGCCAGCCGTTGCAGCGTGGGGACAAAGTCAAGTGTCTGTTGGACACAGATATTCTGAGGGACATGCAGGAAGGCCACGGCGGCTGGAATCCTAGGATGGCGGAGGTGAGCCGCCCGGTCTGCTGAGCCCCACATCCCCTCCCCTCCAAGCCCTCTGCCTGCCCCAGCCATGGCCTCCGTGACCCGCCACAGTTTATCGGACAGATGGGCACCGTGCACCGCATCACAGACCGTGGGGACGTGCGTGTGCAGTTCAGCCACGAGATCCGCTGGACCTTCCACCCCGGGGCTCTCACCAAGGTGCCTGGGGGGCTGGGCCAAGCCTCCTCTGGGTACCTCTTCTGCTGTGCAGGTGGCCAGTTCGCTGGAACCCAAGAGTGGCAGACCTAGAGGGCAGAGTGGGCCCAGAGGAAGGGCAGCTGCCAGAGCCCTGGGTCTAGAGGGGCAGTGTGGCAGGCAGGGCCTGAGGACCAGGTTCCTTCGTAGGGCCTCCCTGCAGGCACCCCAAGAGCAGGTGCAAGACTGAAGACAGGGCCAGGAGGGTGCAGGCGGCAGGCAGCATGTGCGTGGGGTCCACGACACAGGGGAGTGGCAGGGCAGTTTCAGGACGGTGCTGGTGGAGGCTGCTTTGCACTCTGGACGCAGCCTCTGCCCCACCCCAGTGTCCAGCGCTGGTTCCATACTATCCCAGCCTTTCCCTAGAGGTGACTTGCACCCAGTATAGACACTGCTGTGCAGCTGCCTCAGCTGTCACCCCCATGATGGGCTGGGCCACCCAGGGCTGCCTTGGTCACCTGTGGTTCTGTCCATCCAGACCCTCTGCTGGTGCTTAGGGTACTGTCCTGCGTGGCTGGCTCCATGGGGCCCTCCACAGCACTGAGGAGCCACGTGCAGCTGGGGGGGACCCTCTTACCTGTCTCTCTCACCTAGCACAACTCCTTCTGGGTGGGTGATGTGGTCCGGGTCATCGATGACCTTGACACCGTGAAGCGGCTACAGGCTGGGCACGGCGAGTGGACAGATGACATGGCTCCCGTGAGTACCCATCTTGCTGCTGACTGACCCTGTGTCCCACAGACCTGCCACGACCCCACCTCTCCCCACAGGCCTTGGGCCGTGTTGGCAAAGTGGTGAAGGTGTTTGGTGACGGCAACCTACGTGTGGCAGTTGGTGGTCAGTGGTGGACCTTCAGCCCCTCCTGCCTGGTGGCCTACCGGCCCGAGGAGGACACCAACCTGGATGTGGCCGAGCGTGCCCGGGAGAACAAAAGTGTGGCACCAGCCCTGGTGGGTGCTGGGGGGAGCCAGGGTGGCCCGGCTTGGCACTGACTGTGTTTGCTCCCAGGCTCACTGAGTGTGGCCCTGGACAAGCTGCGGGCCCAGAAGAGTGACCCTGAGCGTCCTGGGAGGCTGGTGGTGGAGGCAGCACTGGGCAACGTGGCACGAGCGGTGGACCTGCTGCGGAGGCACCCAGAGCAGGCAAGTGCTGCCCTGCCTGCCCCAAGGGCCATCAGGAAGCCGGGCAGGACTCATCGCTGGCTCCCCTGGCAGGTGGACAGCAGGAACCAGGGCAGGACTGCCCTGCAGGTTGCCACCTACTTGGGACAGGTGGAGCTGGTGCGTCGGCTGCTGCACGCCCGAGCAGGCGTGGACCTACCAGATGAGGAGGGCAACACTGCACTGCATTACGCGGCCCTGGGGTGAGACTTGGCGGGCTGGGGCTCCCCAGGGACTGAGCCTGGGGTCCAGCCCACAGCAGCGGCCCTCCCTCTGCCCGTAGGAACCAACCCGAGGCTGCGCGGGTGCTCCTGAGCGCGGGCTGTGGGGCTGACGCACTCAACTGCACCCAGAGCACAGCCCTGCACGTGGCAGTGCAGAGGGGCTTCCTGGAGGTGGTGCAGGTCCTGTGTGAGCGTGGCTGTGACGTCAACCTGCCTGTGAGTGTGGGCTCCCGGGCGCCCTGACCCAGCAGACCAGAGAAGTGTCTGTAGAGTGACCACTGGCTCCCGGCCGCAGGACGCCCATGCAGACACGCCCCTGCACTCGGCCATCTCGGCGGGCACTGGTGCTAGTGGCATCGTAGAGGTCCTCACAGAGATGCCAGGCATTAACATCACTGCCACCAATAGCCAGGGCTTCACACTGCTGCACCACGCATCCCTCAAGGGCCACGCACTGTGAGTTGTGGTGGGCACCCTGCCAGCTCACTGTTCCTGGGCCACACCGGGAGCAGTGCCAGGCCTGGACAGACCTGCCTGCTCCCACAGAGCTGTCAGGAAGATTCTGCTGCGGGCTCGGCAGCTGGTGGATGCCAAGAAAGAGGACGGCTTCACGGCCCTTCACCTGGCTGCTCTTAACAACCACCGGGAGGTGGCCCAGATCCTGATCCAGGAGGTAGGTGCAGGTCCCTGGCCTCCCCAGGGATGGGAGCCAGGCCCACCTGGGGCACTCACTGAGCCGCGCCTCCTCCCAGGGCCGCTGTGACGTGAACACACGCAACCGCAAGCTGCAGTCCCCCCTGCACCTGGCAGTGCAGCAAGGCCACGTGGGGCTGGTGCCACTGCTGGTGGACGCGGGCTGCAGTGTCAACACGGAGGACGAGGAGGGGGACACAGCCCTGCATGTGGCACTGCAGCGGCATCAACTGCTGCCCTTGGTGGCTGACAGGGCTGGGGGGGATCCAGGGCCCGTGCAGCTGCTGTCCAGGGTGAGGAAGTACAAAGTGGGTATGGAGAGGGGTGCCCATGGCTCCACCCAGCCTTGGTGATGGGGGCAGGCTGGGGAACAGGTGTGCTGTTTACCCCTGGTCTGCACCAGCATGGGTTGTTGGGGTCTCCAGGCTGCCCTGTCCCTGAGGCCTGAGGCCAACAGCAGGGGCCCTGCTCGGGCCTGCCTGTGCCCCCCTGACTGGCTCCTGTCCTGTGGCACAGCTGCAGGCCTTGGGGCTCCCAGGCAGCACAGAGCTGACAGTGGGCGCTGCAGTCGCTTGCTTTCTGGCGTTGGAGGGCGCCGACCTGAGCTACACCAACCACCGCGGCCGGACCCCCCTGGACCTGGCCACCGAGGCGCGCGTGCTCAAGGCGCTGCAAGGCTGTGCCCAGCGCTTCCGGTGAGCGTGCGCCTCGGGGGAGGAGGGTGCGGCCTGCCCAGGGACTTTTCAAGCCGGCTACTCCGATTGCAGAGAGAGGCAGGTGGGCGTCGGGGGCGGCCTGGCCGCTGGCCCCAGGCTCACACGGAGCACCCCAAATACCGTGACCAATCTGCACGTGGCCGCCTCGGCGCCGGAGGCTGCAGAGTGCCTGGTGTGCTCCGAGCTAGCTCCGCTGGTTTTATTCTCCCCGTGCCAGCACCGCACCGTGTGCGAGGGTGAGTGCGGGGTCCCGGGGAGGTGGGTTTCGGGACCCTGGCCTGCGCGGCAACGCTGCTGCTCTCCCTGCAGAGTGCGCACGCAGAATGAAGAAGTGCATCCGTTGTCAGGTGGCCATCGGCAAGAAGCTGCGCCCAGGTGGGTGAGGGCTAGGGGCAGTATGGGGGTCTCGTCCTGCCGGCTGACCCCGTGCCCACCCCGCAGACGGCTCCGAGGTGGCGGGCGCCGCCCCTGCCCCTGGCCCGCCGAGGCAGCTGGTGGAGGAGCTGCAGAGCCGCTACCGGCAGATGGAGGAGCGCATCACCTGCCCGATCTGCATCGACAGCCACATCCGCCTCGTGTTCCAGTGCGGCCACGGCGCGTGCGCGCCCTGCGGCGCCGCGCTCAGCGCCTGCCCCATCTGCCGCCAGCCCATCCGCGACCGCATCCAGATCTTCGTGTGAGCGCCGCGCGCGCTGCCCGTTTTATAAAGAGATTCTCGGACCTTGCTGCCTGTTGCTTGCCGCCCGGGGCGCCGCCGGCCCGCCCGGGGCCGTGCTGACCTAGCGGGACTCGGCACCGAGCCGGGGCGCCGGAGGGGCTGTTCAGTTGATGGCAGCAAACCCGTAACCGCGGGAGGGAGCGGGCGCTTTCCAAGAACCGCCCGCGCCGCGCCAGCCGCTTGGCGCTGTCACTAGGCTGGGCCGGGCTGCTCTGGCCCGCAGCCTGAGGTCTCCACCCGCCACGGGAGTTGCCCCGGGGGAAGGCTGCCCACGGAGCCCTCAGGCCCAGGCACCTCGCCACCGACAGGCACGACGGACCCCTCCCCCCCGCCCCCGCTGCGCCCGCGACCCTTCTCGTCCCGTCCCGGAGCTACCACCAGGTCGGAGCGCCCGAGCCTGGCCACCCCGCCCGGCCCCCACGGGACCAGCCCCTGCGGGACCCTCGCCCTGAGCGGGCCGTCCGCGCTGCCCGCCGCCACGCTCCCTGCCACTGCCACGTCCCCTGCTGTCCCCTCCCTCTCCCGGGACGCGCGTCCTTGGCTGCCGCTCAGACCCAGAGCCAGGACGGAGGGTCTGAGCGGCGACTCGGCTCCGTTCGGGGCTCAGGGTTCGGGTGGGTCTCCCTACGGGCTCTTCAGCCCCGGCCCACCGAGGGGCGGGCCGACGCCCCTCCTCCGCCTGTACCTCGGCCCGCTCGCTCGGGCGACCCCTCCTGGCGGGCCCTAGTGCGCCCCGGCCCGGAAGCCAGCCGGTCCCCACCGCGCGCCCCCTCGCTGCCCTGCTCGCTGCGCGCCGTAACCCGTGCCGCCAGGAGCCGAGCCCAGGCGTCCGTCCGCCATGCGCTGCGGGGCCTGCGTCCCCCCGGGCCCGTCGCGCGCCGCCCGGGGCCAGCTCGGGGCCGCGCTGGGCGCGCTGTGCCTGCTGCCCGCGCTCGCGGTACTGGCGTGGTGGGGGGCGCCGGGCGGGGGCGCTTCGCAGGTGAGCAGGGTCTGCGCTGCGGGTGGGTCGGGCAAGCGCTGAGCGCCCAACGTCCGCCTCAGGGCCGCCTCGGCCGCCCTCAGGTGACAGGGACGGGCTGAGGGCCGAGCCCGGAGCCCGCGCCCGGCGGCCCCTGCGCTGACCCCGCCGCGGCTTGGGCACCACTGTGCTGCCTGACGCCGTTTTCTTCCCGCGAAGAGCGCCGCCCTGGGATGGGACTCCGCCGGGGTCTCGGCCAGCTGGGGCCCCAGCGCGCTGTCACCACGAAGACGCCGCTACACGCTGACCCCCGGCAGGCTGCGCTGGGACCACTTCAACCTCACCTACAGGTGCGCCCCGGCTCTGGGGGGCGTCCGGCGCGGCCGCGCGCCCTGACCCCGGCCCTCCGCAGGATCCTCTCCTTTCCCCGGAACCTGCTGAGCCGCCGCGAGACCCGCCGGGGCCTGGCCGCCGCCTTCCGCATGTGGAGCGACGTGTCTCCGTTCAGCTTCCGCGAGGTGGCCCCGGAGCAGCCCAGCGACCTGCGCATAGGTGTGTGCCGAGCCGATCCGCGCCGCGCCCCGCCGCGCCCCGCCGCAGCCAGGGCTCAGGCCTGTGCCCCGCAGGCTTCTACCCGGCCAACCACACGGACTGCCTGGCCTCAGCCCTGCACCACTGCTTCGACGGCCCCACGGGCGAGCTGGCCCACGCCTTCTTCCCGCCGCACGGCGGCATCCACTTTGACGACAGCGAGTACTGGGTGCTGGGGCCCACGCGCTACAGCTGGAAAAAAGGTGGGGCAGTGCCTCGGGGGCGGGCCCTGGGAGCCCGGGTGGCTCTCGGGGCTGCTGGCCCAGGGGGAAGCTGCGGGTGGGAGTGGGTGCTGTGCGGGTGGGCCGGCGGCCGGGGCCTGCTGTGCCTCGCAGCCCTCCCTGCCGCATTCCTGGGGGCCAAGTCACAGCAGGGCCTGGCGCGCTCTCATCTTCCGTGGCTGTGGCCTTGGGCGGCCGGGCCTGCGGGCCCTGCACTGGCTCAGGAGACCTGGCCCCACAGGAGTGTGGCTCACAGACCTGGTGCACGTGGCGGCCCACGAGATCGGCCACGCGCTGGGCCTGATGCACTCGCAGCACAGCCGGGCGCTCATGCACCTCAACGCCACGCTGCGCGGCTGGAAGGCCCTTTCGCAGGACGAGCTGTGGGGGCTGCACCGGCTCTACGGTGGGTGCCTGGGCTGGGGCGGGGTGGGCTGCGCGGGCAGGCCCTGAGCTGCTGCGCCCTGCAGGCTGCCTGGACCGGCTGCTGGTGTGCGCGTCCTGGGCGCGCAGGGGCTTCTGCGACGCCCGCCGGAGGCTCATGAAGAGGCTCTGCCCCAGCAGCTGCGACTTCTGCTACGGTGAGGGGCGGGGCCTCGGGCAGGTGACCTGGGGGCCTGCGGGGGCGGCGCCCCTGACCAGCCTCCCCTCCCCTCCGCTCCGGGCAGAATTCCCCTTCCCCACGGCGGCGGCCACCCCGGCCCCTCCCAGGACCAAAACCAGGCTGGTGTCTGAGGGCAGGAACGTGACCTTCCGCTGCGGACAGAAACTCCTCCACAAGAAAGGCAAAGTGTAGTGAGTGCGGGTGCGGGCCGGGCCGGCGCGGGGCGTGCCCGCTGGACAGGCTCCCAGCTGCCTCTCCCCGCAGCTGGTACAAGGACCAGGAGCCCCTGGACTTCTCCTACCCCGGCTACCTGGCGCTGGGCAGCGCGCAGCTGAGCATCATCGCCAACGCCATCAACGAGGGCACCTACACGTGCGTGGTGCGCCGGCACCAGCGCGTGCTCACCACCTACTCCTGGCGCGTGCGCGTGCGCGTCTGAGCCCGCTGGCTCCCGCGGCGGGCAGATAAAGCGCTCTGGCTCTGGCTCTCACGTCCGTGCTCGTTTCTGAATAGCGGGGAGATGGGCTGGGCCCTCAGAGGGGGAGAGGGCCTCCACAGGGCACGGACAGGCCCAGGTGCCGCCGCAGCCAGCGCGACAGCCACCTCCGGGGGCCAGCAGGACCGCGCAGAGCGGGTGGCTGCCGCCTTGGGCCACGCTGCTAGGCCGGGCCCGGGGGCAGATGCTGTCCCGCAGTCCCGGGTGGCCGCGCGAGCAGGGAGCCCCGGCATGGAAGGGTCGCCCAAGAGCTTCCTCCAACGATAGCCTAGTGCATCTGGAAACAGGTAACCACCACGTACGTAAAGGCCACCGTGGCTGGCACCAAGCCCACCAGGCCCGGCCGTGGACGGGCCACCTAGGTGCAAGGAGCACTGGTCGGCAGCGCAGCCACGCCGGGCAGCAGAGCACCTTGCAGGCAGGCCGTGGTAGGGCTGCGCCAGCCCCATGGGCGCCACCCGGCCTCACGGCTCGCTCAGGAATAGCTGAGAACACAGCCCTCCTTCCATGAGGAAAACGCGGTTTAATTCTACAAATTTAGAAACCAAAACATAAAAAGCACAAGGTGGAAAACCAAGGGAGTCCTGGCTCGGCACCTCTGGTCCGGGAGCCCCAGGCCGAGGGCTGCGGTACACACCGCGGCCGGCTGGGCGCCGCTAGAACTTGAGGCTGAAGCCGGGCCCGGCCGCCGAGGCCCCCTGGTTGGTGGTGGTGAGGTGGAAGCCCGTCTCCTTCAGGTCATCATCACCCTGCAGGGCAAGCGGGGGCAGCGTGAGGATGGCACCGGGCCGACTCCCCTGGGGGCCCTCTGCCGGCCGTGCCCTCACCAGCTGGCTGTAGCCCAGGCCACCCTCGGGGGGCCGCGGGCTCGTGCCACGCTTCACTCGCTGTTGCTCGCTCTTGGCAGGCCACGTGGGGAACATGGAGGGGTCGATGGGGAGCGGGGTCTCGCGGAAATACTCGTGCTTCAGGCCGTCTTCTGCATTGATCCTCCTCCCGGGGAAGTAGGTCAGGAACCTGGCAAGAGCAGTGGTTGTGGGCCATGCTGGGGAGTCCGTGGCGCGCTCTGCCCAGCAACCTGCAGTGGTCACCACGCCAGAAGAGGGCGGCCCTGCCCAGACTCACTTGTTCATGAGGTCAAAGCCTTGGTCTGACAGCAAGGCCCCAAAGCGCTTGCGGAGGTTGTTGTAGGGGTACTCGCTGAAGGTCATCTTCTTCACTGCAGGGAGGTCGTTGTACCCTGGCCAGATTTTCTCACTGGGGGTCCCCAGGTCCTGCAAGACAGTGGTGTCTGAACTGACCGTGCCATCAAGGGAAGGGCCACCACCAGACACGTGACACCAACGCCTGTGTCTGTTACCAAAGGACAGGCCACCAAGGGCCACACTGCACAGAGCCCTGACCCAGTCCTGCACGCACCTACACAACACTGGCAGGCCCCATACCCACCTTAAACACTTTGTTGATCTGATCAATTTCTGTCTTGCCGGGGAACAGGGGCTTCTGTGTCAGCAGCTCCCCGAAGATGCAGCCCACAGACCACATGTCCACAGCTGTGGAGTACTCCTGAAAGCCCAGGCACGGGGCTCAGGCCAGGCAGAACATACCTCATCAAGCCCCGTGGGGTAGGGGGGCCTTCAGACCCTGAACTCACCTTGGCACCCAGCAGCAGTTCTGGAGCGCGGTACCACAGAGTCACCACGACAGGGGTGTAGGCCTTCAGGGGTGAGCCATACTCCCGAGCCAGCCCGAAGTCACCTACCTGCAAGGAAGAGGGTGCTGGAGGCAGGCTGAGCCAAGTTCCCGTCGGGCCCAACAGGGAGACAGGCACTGCACTCACCTTAAGGATACCGGCGTGGCTCAGCAGCAGGTTGGATGTCTTGAGGTCCCGGTGCAAGATCCAGTTGTCGTGCAGGTGTTTCACTCCACGCAGCAGCTGGATCATGAGTGTCTTCACCTCCCCTGGAACAGCAAGGGGTCACGTTTGCCCCACTCGGAGGCAGGAAGGCCTTGCACAGGCTCAGGGCTCTGTAGAGGGCACGTCCAGCTGGTCAGGGAAACCTGTTCCAGGGTCTCCTGGCCCAGGATGGCCTGCCACTTCTTTGCTTAGCATGTCCAGTGACACAGCTGGGTGGCTTAGTGTCCCCGTCGTCCCTCAGGGCCTGAGGCCTCGGTGGTGTGGCCTACCTGGCAGGAAGGGTTGCTTCATGGTCTCCATCAGGCTCTTAAGGTCATGCTCCACGTAGTTCATCACGATGTAGATCTTGTCCATGTTGCTGCCCACGACAATCTCCTAGGAAAGAGCGGTAGGCCTGTGGGTGGTGGCATCTCCCTGTGCCTGCCCTGCTTCCACAAAGCTGCTGTACTCCTACAAACTCGAAACCCTGGTATGGTCGCAGGACTGTCTCTGTACAGCAGTGAGTCTGCTTAGTGCTGCAGCCCAGGCTGCCCACTTGGGGGGCGGGCCTCACCCTGACAGTAACGATGTTGGGGTGCTGGGCCTTGAGGATGGTGTTGATCTCTCTCAGAGAAGTGATCGGGAAGCCCTCCTTTTCCTTTTCCATCTTTAACCGCTTCAGAGCCACAATTTCATCTGTAAAGACAAACATTTAAAGATGGGCTGATAGGGCTGGCAAGATAGCTCAGGAGAGAGCTGGAGATGTAGCCCAGTGGGTGAGTGCTTGCCTAGCATGCACAGGCCATGAGTTCAATCCCCTGTACCAGAAAAAAAAAAAAAAGATACTCAGGAGACTAAGCACCTGCTCACACAAGTGTGGGGTCCTGAGTTCAATTCTTAGGACCGCATGTTGCCCCGGCCCCACCCCTGGGTGCACTGAGCCTCCACTGAGTCTGGGCATGTTGGCGCATGCCTGTAATCCCAGTGGTAGGAAGGCAGAAAACAGGAGGATCACTATCATTCCAAGCTGCATAGTGAGACCCCCGTACCAAACACACACACAAAACCCAAAGGCTAAAAAGCTGGGCATGGTGGCGCACACCTGTAATCCCAGCACTAGGGAGGCTTAAGCAGGAGAATCACTTTGAGACCAGCCTGGGCTACAAAGTGAGCTCAAGGCTAACCTGACTGCATAGTGAGACTCTGTCTCAAAAACAGGCCAAAGCAAAACACAGGGTGAAAACACTTAAAGGTATTTTCATTTAGGTTTCCAAACTATTTCTTCTTCATAGCTAGGCATTGCAGGGGAATACTCAGTGCAGAGTGCCTGACTGGGCTCCAGCATGCAAGAAGAGGAACAGAGGAAAGGCTCCAACCTGTGAGTGGCTGGGTGCCCACCCCACGCCTGCCACTCCCCGCCTCAACACAGACGTCACAGGCCACAGCAGGGAGCAGCTAAACTCAATAGGGCAACCTCTGGCTTCCAAAGCACTGGGGGCTCAGGCTGCACCACCCAGGTCAGGATGGAGCACCCCCGAGGTGCTGAGACCCCAGGCCTGGCACTCTGCAATGTACACCTCCACAAGCTGAAGGCAGATCATGGCCGCAAGCCCAGGCTGCTCATATTCCTGCCAGAGGTGGTGCGAGGACCACAGGCTCCCTCCCCACATGATCCAGCACTGTGCCTGCAAATCACTATGTCGGCCTCTCAGGACAGGCCACCGCTGCTCTGCTGACCAGCCACCCAGCCCTACACCTCCCCAGAGTGCCAGGACCTGCGCACCTGTCTTCTTGTCCTTCGCTCTGTAGACCACCCCATAGGTGCCTTCCTCGATTCTGTTCAGACACTGGAACTCCTCCACACTGCGGCAGCCCTGGCAGGAAGTGTGGCCATGAGAATAGATGGCCACACCTGACCAGGGCCACATGCACACCCAGGCTGCACCTCGCGCAGCTTGGGCTCAGGGGAGGTCCTGGCCCCACTTGCACCAGGAAGATCAGAGCCCATGGTGGTGTCCAGGACCAAGGGCAGGCCCCTGTGCTCGAAGGGTGGCGAAGCAGCCTCGCAAGCCACCTCCTCCACCAGGGCCGCACAAGGCCAGACTCAACAGAGTGGCTCCCTGCACCCAGAATGCCTCACCAGGCTACTGTGGCCTGTGGCACAGGAACTGGGGCCAGGCTGCCCTGCACAGGAGTGGGACAATCCAGGCAGAGCACCAGCAGGGCCAAGCATGGGGCAGGCGCAGGGGGACCCTCACCTGCAGGGCCGGCAGGTACTTAGGCAGCTCCTGCTTGAGCTCGATAGGTGACAGGGCTGGGGAGTCAGGCACATAGTCGCCCTCAGTCGGGGCGCTGCTCTGTGGGGTCCCCTCACCCACTTCTTCTTCCCCTTCTTCACTGTCCCCCGAGTCTCGGTCAAATCGTGACTCTGGAACTGTAAAAACGAACAATTACACAGCTGGGACAGGCAGGGATGGAAGCCTGGCAGCACCTCGCCTGGCACCTGCAGGGGGCACAAGGTCCGCAGTCCTGGAGGGCTCGGCTTAGCCCGAGGATGGGACAGGCTGTGCGGGGCAGCCACGCTTAGAACGCAGCTCAGGGCTCGCCATGACCACACCACTCCTCCCAGCGGAGGCATCCTGGGCTCTGGACCACGAAGCTGCTGTCCAGCCCAGCCCCGTCGCAGAGGACTGGAGCGGAGCCTCGAGCCCGGCGTCCTAGCAGTGACCACCCAGAGTGGCGCCACTCAGTTACGGAAACCACTGTGAGCATGCGACAGCATGGTCCCCAGACAGGCAGATGCCCGCCCATGAGCCACTCCTGTCCACAGAAGCCACTCACCGACCACGACGTGGTTCTCATTCTCCTGCTCTTCGCCATCGCTCATCTCTTCGTCGCTCACCTCTTCTGCAAGAGAGCACAGTCCACTAAGGCGGTGCGGGGCCGCCTGCCACGGACGCCGACGCCTCGCGGCACCCACAGAACGGTGAGCGCTCTCCTTGCCAGCCCAAGCCCTGCCAGGAGTGAGAGACAGTGACCCCAGGTGGGACGGGCTCTGAAGCCACGCTCCAACTTATGCTCCTGCAGTCCCGGAGCTCTTGGGGACTGGGTGACCCTGTGAATCCCAGCCACCTTCTACCCAGCCGCCGCTCACCTGCAGACTGCTCGGAGGCCTCCTCGGAGTTGCTCCCCGTCTCCTCCTCCTCCTCCTCCTCTTCCTCCTCCTCCTCCTCTTCTTCTTCTGACTCCTCGCTGGTGCTTCCCTCCTCTTCCTCCTCCTCCTCCTCTTCCTCCTCTTCCTCCGAGCCTGAGCCCGACTCTGCTGCAGGAGAAAGCGGAGCCGCAGGTGAGCACTGGTCTCACCAAGGCAGCACCCCCAGGCCACGCCAGGCAGGCTCAAGTACCTGAGGAGGACTCTGCCGAGCTGGTTTTCCTCTCACTGTCACTGATGTCCTGCAGGTCGGACAGAAGGTCTCGCTCTTCAATTTTTTCTTCTTTCACTTGTGAGAGAAACCATGAAAAATAAACATAGAAAATTATTTAAATCAACAACACTGCGCCACCAAAAGTTAGACGTTACCCCTCCCATACAATCAGCTTTACTCGAAGCAAAACAGGTCACCCACACCCTTTTCTGAGGCAGGGTCTCACCAGGCAGTGTAGGCTGGCCTTGAACCTTTCTGCCTCAGCTGGAATGGCAGGTGTGTGCCCCATGTCCAGCTGTCCACCCACATTGAAATGGAAAAGCAACCCCCAAAAGTCTAGCAACAAAAATCTGGGTGGAGGCCTCGTGCTCACTTTGTGTGAAGGCTGACAGCCCTTCTCGGGGGCAGCGGGCACCATATGTTATTCTACTGTGACACAGATACTACTTAGCTGGCAGGGCCCCTTCATGCCACAGACTGTTAAGGACAAACCCCCGGGGAAGCCCCAGACCCACCTGGCTTCCGGCCGTCTCCCAGTTCAAAGCGCTCCCGCGGTGGCCGCGCGGGGCTGCGGCTCCAGTGGCTGGCTTTGCCCTTGTCGCCATAGTCCTCCCTCAGGGTGCGGTGGTGCGCAGAGACTGGAGCACAAAGCAGAGGGTGGCAGGCTCGCACTCGTGACAAGCAGAGCACGCACAGCGCTAACGCAGGCCCCCTGGGGAGAAACGCTCCCACCCAAAGGCTGAGGAGCCAGGGGGCCTGCAGCCCAACCAGACACCAAGGAAGGAGCAGGAGGGCTCTTGGCAGGCAGCAAGGGACATGGCCCTGGGGCGCCGCCACCCCGGCAGCCGCAGAGTCCATCCCGCAGCTGGTGTGGGACCCTAAGTCCACTGCAGGGTGCAGGCTCCAGGGAGGGCAATTTGTTTAGCTCTATGCCCGGCTTGCTTTTGGCGCAGCAGCCTCTCCCATCCAATCCTGAGGCAAGCATCCGAGCACCGAGCACAGTGCTCAGCAGCAGGACCAGGGAGGGGATCAAGGGCTCTGTCCTGATCCCCAGCAATCTGCGCTCGGCTGCTGCTTGGAATCAGAGGCAGGGCAGAGGCCTGCTGCTCCTACTTCACCCTTCCACACGCTTCCGGAGCGCTCCTGGGTCCCTTCCCTGCCTTCATTTCTCTTCTTCCTCACTGGAACCCAGACATTTAAGGACAGGGAAAAACAGGAAGCCTCTATACAGGCAGGCACAAGTTTAGAGATGGCCTAGAGGACACAGGACAGGGACACAGCCTCAGAATATGGCAGGCTAACCTCAGCCAGGACAGCAACGGCCACAGCAGCAGCGGCATAACAAGCCCTGCGGGGACACGCAATCCCCAACGCTTTACCATCCTCAGGTCGCCAACAAAAAGTCAAGTTGGGGCCTGGGAGATAGCTCAGTAGAGTAAGCGCTTGCCTGGCAAGCGCAGGGTCCTGAGTTCAATCCCCAGTACCCCGCCCACCCGCAAAAAAATCAAGTCATTCAAGAAGCAGCAAAATTAGTCCAAAAGAAAAAACACACAGGGCCAGTCAGATAGTTCAGCAGATTACAGCGCCTGCTTAGGCAGATGCAGTAGTTCGATCCCCAGCATGCCATGCCCTATCCCGCCCCACCCCCACCCCACTGAGACAGTGAAAGAGACGGAGCCTGGTGGCGCGCGCCTGTAATCCCAGTGCTTGGGAGGCTGAAAACAGGAGGACTGCTACGAGTCCAATCTGTGTGGTAGACCCTGTACTAAATATATTTATAAAACACACACACACACACACACACACACACACACACAGAAGCCCCAAGGGCAGATGGAGTTAAGACTGGGTAATGCCACGCCTCTAAGCCTGGGTTCCAACCCCATTCAAATAATATGAAAAAAACAAAAGGCCCTGAGGGTCAGACAAATGACAGAAGTTACTGGCTGCGGGCTCAGAGGTGCCCACACCCTGGAGGCCTAGGGACCCTCACTGCCCTTACCCACCCCATCCTTTCCCTGTGACAGAACCACACGTGACCAGACTCCTCCTGGAGCTGACCACAAACTGCCTTCATATAATCAAAGACAAACAACAGTCTCCACATGCACAGAGTCAGGAAAAGGATGCAGAAATGTCAACAGAGGAAACCAAAGACCCCGAAAGTTCTCAAGTGACACACATGGTCCTGGACGCGGCCCGCGGGAGGGCTCGCAGGCAGGACATCAGACAACACCTTGTCAGAGGGGTGGAGAGTAAAAAAAGACGCAGGCCAGCAGAAGCTGCAGCATGCCAGCAAGTGGGTCAGCCAGCACCCTGGACACCCAGGAAGGGGGCGGGGGCAGAAACCACTGCAGGACACTCCCTGTTTTGGGAAGACACGAATACTAACATTCAAAGCGCTACAAAGTCCAAGTAGGATGAACTCATAAACCTACACGAGACACACTGCAATGAAAACGGAAAGAGGAAGCCTTCTATATTGTTGGCAAATGGAAACCACTACAACTACGGATTCCTAAGAGTAAAACTAGAAGCTCCTTTGGACCCAGCCATTTCCCTTCTGGGGATCTTCTCAAGAGCCAGGACGGCGTATTACAGCACTACATGCACGTGCACAGCAACAGCAGCACAACGCACTGCAGCTGGGTCCCACAACGGTCTGTGCGCCTCCAACAGCAGAATGGACAAAGAAAACGCACGTGTGCGTGACGGAGCACCACTCTGTCACACCCAAGGATAAATCTGAGCCACCTGGAGGAAAATCAGCGGGTCTGAAGACCATAATGTGAAGGAAAATAGAAACAGAAGGTTAAATATCACATAGTTTCTCTTAGGAGAACCCAAAGTATGAAAAGTCTAATGAGCAAGTAAAAGACAGGAGACAGGAAGGCAGATCTTCTGCCATGAGAAGACAACGGAGGAACGGAGGGCCCTGGATGTGAAGTGTCCTGTACCAGCTACCCACGAGGAAAGTGCTCCTTATGTGGTACTAGAAACAAACGAGAGCCGATCCAACTGTCCGGACAGGCTCTCGGCAGCAGCTGCGCGAGGTGGTGGCCAACACTGTCAGCAGATGCCTCTGAGGCGGGGCTCAGAGGCAGAGGCTGAGGAGCTCACAGCGCTGCGACAGAAAGCTCTCAGCCAAAAACCTACCAGGGCCAGGGAGATAGCTCAGTGAAAGAAGCGCTTGCCTGGCAAGCGTGAGGGCCTGAGTTCAATCCCTGGTTATGCCAAAAACAAACAAAACAAAACAAACCCTTCTACCCAGCAAACCATTCTCAAGAAGGGAAGGCGAAGGCAGGCGGTTCCCGGGTGAGCAACAGCCGCAGGCCTTCCACCAGAGGCCAAGTCACACTGCTTGTGGAAAGAGACCTCGGTCCCTGGGCACCCGGCAAGAGCCTACCTTGAAAGTCAGCGCGCACAAAGAGCTGGGGACGCAGCTTGGGGGAAGGCCCTGGGCTCCCTCGCAGCCCAGAGGAAAAGGAAAAGAGCTCTGTGCAGACGAGTGCTGGAGAGGATGGAGCCCGAGTCACAGCAGCACCTGCGGCACACCGAATCCTGCCTGGCACTGAGTGGAACGCTACGGTGTTTGCAGAGCTGCCTGCTCTCGGTCACAGGCGCAGGGTCCCCGTGAGCCAGGGCCAGCAAGAGCTGAGAGGCGGACGAGACAGGGTGAAGCGAAGCTGCTCTTGACTCCGATTAGTGTGCCAATAACGCTCTCCACAGAAACCGGATGCAGAACGCACACCAAGGAGAGGGAGCTGAAAAGGCGACAAACGTCACAGCCAAAAGCGACTACAGAAAACCGTGGGAGGAGGAATAAAAAGACCAGAAAGGCCTGCAGAAAGCAAAGAGCAAATGCCCGACGTGGGATGCCTCTTGGTCACCCTTTAAAGGAAGGAAATCCTGGTACTAGTGACGACATGGGAGGATCCTGAGACTTCCTGCTGAGAGTTACAGAACTGTGCGGTCCTCCTCAGGAAGCAACCAGAGGAGGCAGATTCCTCTCAAGAGAAAGCAGCAAACAGCAGGCTGAGGCGGGAGGATCGCCAGAGCAAGCCCAGCCTTGGGAACTTAGGGACTCATCGAGACCCTGTCTCAAATCAGGCACGGGGCACATGCCTATCACCCAGCGTTGGAGGCTGAGGCAGGAGGATCACCATGAATTTGGCCAGCCTGCACCACACAGCAGGACCCTGTCTCAAAAACAAAGATAAGGGGCCGGGAGATGGCACAGTGGAGTAAGCGCTTCCCTGGCAAGCACAAGGGTCTGAGTTCAATCCCTGGTTCTGCAAAAGAAAGCAAAAAAGGACCTGTCTCTTAAAAGACCAGCTTCCAGTCTCCCAAGACAGCCGCACCGCAGGGTGGAGCAGGTGTCAGGCCAGCGGCCTCTGCCAGGATGCACCCACTAGACATGGAGATGGTGGCAGATGTCACCCTGCATACTGCACCTGGGCCCCTCTTTCAGGGAGGGACTATGGCCCAGGCGGCGCCCGTGGCCTACCTTCCCGGCGAGCCTCGCGCTCCTTGCGCCGCTCCTCCGCCCTCCGCTCACGCTCCTTCTGCTCCCGCTGCTCCTTCTGCTGTTCCCTCAGCTTGCGCTCGCGCTCACGCTTCCTCTCCAGCTGCTCCAGGCGGTCCCTGAAAGAAGCAAGAGCCACCGTCGTCACACTCTCAGGGCGCACACAGCTGTGGCAGCCCCGCAAGGGGGTACCTCCTCCGGGCGGCTGGCACAGTCTGAGGGGCTGGCAGGCCCACCGCCTGCCCCGCCCGGAGGCGCCCCTGGGCTAGCGCTCCATCCCCATGGCAAGCAGCTACACACACCAGCCGATACACGCCCAGGTAGCGCGGCCCGAGGACAGGCCAGATGGAGCGTGGCACTGCCCGAGCCAAGGCCAAGATGGGTCGGAACTGCAGCCAGCTGAGCGCGCGAGAGGCGCCGCCCAAGAAGCAGACACGGCTGGGGGGCTGGGGGGCTGGGCGGCT
>NDGN011306617.1:0-14856 GCA_002564285.1 Tympanoctomys barrerae
ACAGGAGAATCACTATGAGTCCAATCTACACAGTGAGACCCTGTAGACCCTGTCCTAAATACAGAAATAAAATGTAATGGGGTCATGTTTGTTTTAGGACAATGGATTTGTGTAGTATACTTACACACGTATTTCCCTCAATAACTGTGGTGCAAGACCCCCTGCATTCACTAAGCCTTTATCTCCCCCATTTTCACTCTTCGCTTAAAACCTTGCTTCCACTTTTGCTCTGAACAACAGACACTATCATAAGAGACATTTGCAGGCCTCCTGTTATATTAATACCCCACCTACCAGGGTCTGACTCATACAGTCCTTCTTTCCGCTTAGACAACACATTACAATTTCTTGCTCCCATCTGAACGCACTTGGTTTTGTGTGCTATCTCATCCATTCTGCCCTGTTCAAGGACTTTGGCTCAGATACAAACACAATTTGTAGCTCTTCACTCTTCAGTTCTTAACTGGGTCTCTCTTCTAGGTGCCACTGAAGGAGACAGCTACTGCTTCATCTGCATATCAATGCGTTTGAATATTGCTCTTTCTTAAGAATTCAAATTCTAGGGCAAAGTTGTCAATAAGAGTCCTTCAATTCCTTCTCTTCTCTTAAATCTAATCCAATGAAACTTTTACCCCAGCATGCTATCCCATGGCTCTTGGCAAGCTTACCAGTGTCCTCTATATTCTTGAGCTCAATTTGTAGTTCCCAGTTCTTGACTTTCTTATTTTATTAGTAGCACAGTTTGCCACAGGTTGTCACTCCATCCTCCTTGGTACATTTTTCTTATTTGATTTTCACCAAAGTCTCTTGATTTTTCCTATCTCTTGCTGGCTTTTTCTCTGTTTTTTTGGAACTGGGGATTGAACTCAGACCGTTGTGCTTGCCAAGGTAGTGCTTATTCCACTGAGCCATCTCCCTGGCCCTTTTCTGGTTTATTTAATGGTTTCTTCTTTTCTCAATCTCATGAAGGATTAATGTCCCAGGGTTAAATCTTAAAACACTGCTATTTTTGAAATGTAGCATGTTAAAATATGACCTCACATACAAATATCACTTTTAGCTTTAGTACTCAGAAATGTACAGCCCAATCCTGGCCTATTCTAAACTTGATTTGGATCTATCTGTTTACTTCGTGTATGTGTGTGTGTGTGTGTGTGTGTGTGTATCCTGAGGTTAATTTTTTACCTTTCTATTTCCTTTTTATCTATATCCGACATGTAATTATCCTGGAAATATTTTCATCTTTTTCTTCAAGTTCTTCTCAGGTTCATATAGAATACAAGTATGTACTTAGCTCTCTACACACTAATATGCACACCTATTATCCTTTTCAGAACTCCATTATCTCTCCTGAATTACTCAACTAACTTCTTAATATTTCCCTTTAGGGGATCAGTTCCAAACATCTATTTTAATCATTACAGTCAAACAGGTGCTTTAAAAACTAAGTCAAATAATATTGCACTTCTGCTCAATACTGAATGATAGATTTTTGTTTCAATTGAAATAAAAGGCAAAGCTGTTTCATATAAAAGTGCTATCCAATTGAACCTTCTTCGCATTACCTCTTTGGCTTCCTTTCCAACTGTTGTCCTTCCACATCTTCCTCTCTTCCTCACAGCGGCCTTCTCCCTGTTTCTCAAAGCCAGTGAGCCTCGCTGGACGCCATGCCCTCTGCGTGTCAGCCATCCTGTGTGTGGTTAGCTAGACACTCACCTCCTCCCTCTGTCGTGAGCTTGCTCAATAATGCTTGGCCAGTTATGTCTTCATTGATGATTCTGTTAGGGAGTGTAACTGATTTGTTCTAGCCCTCACCTGACCTTTCTCCCTTACACCCTCACATGCTGTGACCCTAGATTGTCACTGCTCTAGGTGCCTGTGTCTGCTTCTTAAAATAGAGACTTTGTGAGAAAGGCAGTTTCTGTCTGTGGAAGTACTGTGTTAAAAAATGTTAACAATACCTGACTAGGAATAGTTAGTTAATTCATATTTATTGAATTAACAATGGTAATTATTTAATATAGTGCGAGCATAAACCATGTGGCTATAGATGTATATTCAGTAAAAGACCAAACACCTGGTCCCAAGAGACCAAACAACTCCCAAAGATTTTTTAGCCTACTAGGAATTTGAGATACATAATGCCATAGAAAATGCAGAGGAGATAGACTGTGAACACAAACAGAGTTAATGAAGTATATTTTAGAATCAGTTAATGGCTTTGAGCCCCACTCCTACTGAGAATAGCAATTCAATTACCATTCTCTTACCACCTCAGGTTAGAGGAGATTCAGCCTTGGAGAAATGCTTCTGTTCTTACCAAGGCTGAGGGCAGGAGTGCTGTGGCTTGGAAAAAGACATATAAATGAGAATTTCTGCACTAAATATAGATACCTCTATGTATTCTTCTCTCTTCTAGTTTCCAGAATGATCTTATCCAAGGTTAAATGCCCAGCCAGTATGCTAGAGGATTCTTTTCTGGACAGACTGTGGTCAGAGACAAAAATATCTACATATTCATTGGTTCAGAAAAATGTCTACTTCTATACAGCAGAATTCAACACAAAAAGACAAAATCCAATATTTTAACTGCTTTTCCTTCAATAATGGAAGGCCAAGGGTTATAGAAAGAAAAGAAATAAGTAAGAGGAAACACAAGCAGAGAGGAGAGAGAAACAAAGGAGATAATGAAGAAAACTTCCAGAAATATAAATAAGGGACTTTTTATCCATGAAAAATTCAACTAAAGGGGAAAAAATCACAGAACAGAAATATCTGCAAAACATCTTAAATTTTCAGAATATCATCAAAAATAACATTTTAAAAACATGAAATGAGAAAGATGACAGGGAATTACCTACTGAGTAAATGTGGCTGTTATTTTACTTTCAACAGTATTGGAAGCTAGCAAAAAATGTAAAGCTGCTTTCAAATTTTAAAATGAAGATGCTTCCTGACCAATGCTTTTTATTCAGCAAAACTCTAAAGCAAGAGTGCATAAAGATATTTTCGTATGCATGGAATCTCAATGCTTTATTTTCCATATCTGTATTCTTAGAAAGTTACATGATAAATATGCTACAAAAAAAGAGCATAAAGCAAGCTAGAGAAAGACACAAGATCCAGGTGACATAGTCTGAGACAATAAAGAGCTTAAGGCAGTTTCTTACAGAATAATAGTATGGGGGGGGTGTCACACAGGAACATTTATAGAATGGATCCAGAAGCCTAACTAAATCCTATTTAAAAATGAAGTATGGGAAGGCCAGTCAGTTAGCTCAACGGACTAAAGCGAGTGCTTCAGCAGAGGGCAGTTCAATCCCAGGCTTGCTGTGCTGGCCCCGCCCCCGGGCATGTAAGAGGGCGATTGAGGCTGGGTTTGTGGGCACACATCTATAATCCCAGAGCTTGGGAGTCTGAAAACAGAAGAATCACTATGAGTCCACTCTATGTAGTGAGACCATATACACCCTGTACACCCTGTCCTAAATTCATTTTTTAAAAAATGAACTATGGGCTCTATCACAAGGATACCAGACTAAAAAGACAAGAAAAACTGCTAACAATCTGGGGGTTTAGAAGATGGAAAAAAATTCCTTCAAAAAACTATGAACATATTTGGAATCATATTGGTCTTGTTAGCTAAAGGTAAAGTAAATAAAATAATTAATTGACATTAAACCTAGAAAACTTCAAAATGTAATCATAGTATTTTATTGGATCAGCAGAGTATTCTTCATAGTATGTGATTTTTTATCACAAAAGTAAAAGAAATTCTTCATATTTTCTTAAAGTAGATATGACTATGAATTTTAAACTTGCAAGAGTTTTACACGACAAACTTCTATTCATAATGACTCAAAATTAATGTTTTAGTAGTAATCTAAGGGTTCTTTTGCTAAATTTGGATGCAAATCATAAAATAGGTGTATCGTCATATGACGTCATAAAAATTCTCCCTAAAAGAAAGTGGGGACCCTTAACTTGCCTGCCTACCTCTGTGGAATAGGTTCATTGACTCATTATAGAAAATAATCTCAGAATGTATAATGGAGAGACATAGTCGAATATATTAGGCGCTATTAAAAAGTAAGAGAAAACAGAGAAGCAACTTTAGCTTCATGAGCTGAAGGCTGTAGGTGCAAATGATCAATCAAAGACTGGAATTATTTTTCATGACTTCTCTGGGGTGGGCTAGCGGCTGGACTTTTCCACTCTGACAGGGGTATAGCATTGTTTTTCACTTCTTTTGTTTGAGAAGACCTCTTCCTTGTAAGATGTAGAATATCTGCTCAGGGTCTGTCCCTTGAGCTATCTGGGCATCTCCTCCTCTGTTACACACACCTGCTCCTTGAAATAAGTGTACAAGATGTGGTGAGAACACACGTCACACATTGCTAGCAAAGAAGAAGAGAGAAAAGATGTCCCCAGTGTTAGTGAACAAGAATGTGGATTAAGGTCTGAGACTCCATGGCTTCTCTCTGATGAGGGTACTTGTTCTAGGTAGATGTTCTATAAATCTGAAAAACCAAATGATGTAATCGGAAACATATTAGGAAATTTTAATTTAATCTCAGATAATGCTAGTATAAGATATATTATTCTCTTTTGTCCCATTGAGAAGGAAATTAGAAAATGTTTAGTATTACTAAGAAACTATATTTAGTATGCATTGAAAATTTGAGGCTTACAAAGATACATTTTTCATATAGATCACTGTGTATTATTAAAATATCTTTATACTCAAAATTAATTCCTTTAAATTGCTTTTCCTCTTAAGATTATTGATTTTATTTACATTTTCTACACAATATAAAACTACATTATTGAGAGTATTAATTCTGCAAAACTAGAAAAGGATAACCTATCATTGAGTTGAACTTTCTGATAAGTAGCTAAAATTCCTTTATGCGAATTTCAGTGGGCCTTAACTTAGCTAAAAAATCAATGGAAAATTTTCAAACAGCAATCACAACTCATTTTTTTAGAGTTGGCCTTTAAATGTTTTGTTTGCTGAATTATCAACTCAGCTTGTACTTGCTGTAGTCAGTAATAGTAATTATTAAGGTAGAAAATACATGATGACTTTGATTTCAAAGATGTTATATTGTGAAAACAAAATGTGCATATTAGGATCAAAACACTTTTTTAGAGAAATGATATCAAACCTATAAAACATTTAAATGAAGTTGATCCTAGGGAAAACAGTGATTTAGAAGGATATAAGACTGATGTCTTATAGTTAGAGCTCTGCAAGGGGTTTATCTTGAAGTCACATACTGACAGAGAGAAGTTTAAGGAGAAAGGAAGTAGGAAAATCAAATTAGGAAAGCATGAAGACAAATTTCCTTCTAACTCTAGGGAAGGCTAGAGGAAGAGTTGCCGCCAGGGGATGAATCTTCTCTGGAGATGCAGGTTTGCACCTCGTATCCGCTGGCCACTAAGTGGAGACAGGAGCTCTGAGGCAATTCTTTGCAGCTGAGCAGCAGCCTGACTCCCAGTGTCTGGGGATGTGTGAACAGCCCAAGAGAAGAAAAAGGTCTCAGCAAGGCGACCGAGACTGTGGGCTGTTGGTTTAAACAGAGCCATTTTGAGCTACAGCCTTAAAATTATCAAGTAAATATTTTTAAACTTATTATTATTATTATTATTACTATTATTATTGATACAGGGTCTCACTGCACAGTTCAGACTCTTAGCAATCCTGTCTTAGCCTCCCCAGTGCTGGTATTACAGGTGTGTGCCCCCACGCCCGCCTGGGGTCTCAGGCCCATGTGCCATGCAGTACTGAGTATCCAACTTGGGTCCTTGTGCTTGCCAGGTGGGCTCTGAGACCACTGTTTTATCTCCCCAGTCCTCAAGTAAACACTAACAGAACACAGAACGAATTTGTGAATTTTAGAAAGTGAGGGACAGCTTCACCAAAATAATACATGAGCTAAGACCAAAAAGCTGTGTCAGTATAATAATTTCCTAAACTATGTCATATAGTTATAAGTAGAAAATGAAATTGTGCAAAATTAAGTGTTCTATAAATGATAAGAAGCAGCTTGGCTTTGCCAGGCTGACACTACTTTGAGATGGCAGTGAGAAAAAAAATCTTTCTTGAGAGAACTGTGTTCTCGAGTAGACCAATGTAACTGCTTTCTGAATTTTCAGATATTAAAATTATTTTGACAAAGATGTTGGATAATTGCTATTATTTTCTAACTTTTGTTTAAGATTCCTAAATGTACTGAGATAAAATAGGTGTCTGAATAGTGTAACTTGATGGAGAATCCTCAAAGTTCTGAGAAAAAAATTAATGATCTCAGTACTAAAATGTATAATTGCACGATTTTTGAAATGTTGGACTTTTTTCAATATAAAGTGAAACATAATTTTTCAGAAAGCATAAAAGTAATTAAATATAATTGGGAAAATGGTGTTTTTAAAAGATGCTCACATGAAGTTTTATCTTAAAATAACCAAAAACCAAAGCTTCTTGAGAGGTATTCTTATGATTAATGTGTTTCTTCTCTTCTGGAGTAGAACTTCTCTTTATTTGTCTTTTCTGGATTTAAATTGTTTTTTCTTAAGACTTTTTCTCAAAAATTATTTAAACTCTTGCCCATTGATGTAGTAAATGGCTGTGTACCTGTTCTCAGATGTTTCTCTTACAATCAAAATATTCCAGTCAGTCTTGTTGTGATTTCTAATTGTGAGACTTTTGTAAACATTTGAGGGAAAAGAATATATCACAAAAATCCATTTTTAATTTTTGACAACTATTGTTTCATTTTAATGATTCATGATTGCATTTTAAAACATATTGCTGAATGAGCTGTTACATTTGTGTTTTGGAAAATATAAACTCTCCATAATATCAGGCTTTATTATTCCTACCCGTTAATAAAATAGTTAATAGTAAGGTTTTTAAAGACTATGTCAATATTTTCATTTAAATATAAGGAGCATTTAACCAAAACTTTGACCAGGAATATATGATGAGATGGAATAAAAAATGAACCATTGCTTAGGAAAATTGAGCTGTGTAAATTCTTTCAAATCAGAAAGATATCTTTTCCTCAACGGAAAGCGCTGACTTGTTGCCGTGCTTTTTAATGCTGACATTGTAGAGCGTTTTGACTGGTAAATGAACTTTTTAAAAACTGAAAACCTTCCATCTATAAAACTAATAAATGTGGAGTAAGCTACAGAAAGTGTGCTCCAGCTACACAATAAATAAAAGAAACATTCTGAAATGCAATGGAAGAAAAGAGTAAAACCTGGAGGACATGTAGCAGCTGAAGTGGCATCGTAGACAGCTGGGGACAGTGTAAGTTTTGTCTAGAGACTTACTTGTGTCCGTTCACGGGAGGGGTAACAGGAAGCTCAGTTCTTTGCACTGTGGGGATGGGCTGGCGATCCTGTGTGAGGTTTACATCACCAAACTCTTGCCCCATCAATACAAATATGAGAATGAAAACATCCCAATTTTGCACCAAAGTATGAGAGTGATAACTAGGCAATCTCAGAATTCTGAGTGGGGAAGAAAGAAGACCTGGCAGGTTCGTGGTCTGTGCCTTTTGCTTATAATGAAGATCAAGTTTCCATCCTCATGCGATTAAGTGACCGAGGCGTACACATTTTCTCCCCACATGCTGGCTGCTGTGTCTGAGGTACCTTACGGGGCAAGAGGAAAGCATCTTTGAAGCAACATCCCCTGAGTACAGAACCACACAGATTCCAATATGCTAGTGCCTCGCTCCAGGTATGCTCCCCACTCGATACAGGTGGATCATCCCAAGACTGAAAAGCCAAAATCCAAATGCAGCAAGTGTAAAATTCTCTGGGAGTCAACATGATGCCACAGCAGAAAATTCTTCATTCGATTCCATTGGATGGGTTAGGGTCAAAGTAGGCACAGTGAGACCATCTCCCACAGCTTCCTTCAGACTATGTATATGAAGTGTTAATGAAATTTGAGTTTAGACTCGGGCTCAATAATCAAGGCAGCACGTTGTGTGCGTGCAAATATTAAAAAAACTGATCAAACATGATATATGAAACGATAAGCAAACAGTCCATAATGCTAAGAATTGACACAGTACACTACAAACATAAAATTATATACTAAGGAATTTTAGGTCATTGAACTCTCCTCTCTCTCTCTCTCTCTCTCTCTCTCTCTCTCTCTCTTTCTCTTTCTTTCTTTCTCTCACACACATACACACACGCACACACACAATATGTGTGTAAAATTTAAAAAAAACAAGTGAAAACATGAGAAGATAATACCATTATTAAAAGATGAACATTTTCTGCAAAAGAATAAAACAGATGTTCCAAAACAAAGCAAAAATTATTGAAATTAAATCTGTATGAGAAGCTAAAATACAACACAGATGTAACACAGCTAAAAGGAAATTTGGCCAACTCCAGAGTAAAAAGGGATACCAGAAATGTAAGCAGAAACTTAAAGATATGGAGGATATACTGTGTAGTGCAATAATTATACATAATTATAAATTTATGTTACATAATTATAAATTTGAAGGTTGCCAAAAAGTAGATATGTAGATGTGAAGGATTCTCACCTTCACACACACACACACACACACACACACACACACACACACACTCACACATGTAAAGCCATGCAAAGTTAACTAACTCGATTGTTCCAGTCATGCTATCATACGGACCACCACCCAAACATGCCACTTTACGCCTTCAACTATATAATTTTATTTGTCAATACACTTGAAATAACAATGAGGAATTCCAGAATATTATAACAAAAATGAGAGAAAGAAAATATGCAGTGATTATAATGAGGATTTTTTTTCTTTTTTTTTGTGGAACTGGGGATTGAACTCAGGCCCTTGAACTTGTTAGGGAAGGGCTTATTCCACTGAACCATCTCCCCGGCCCTATAATGAGGAGTTTTAATATTCATGCATTCCATGATTAATAATAAATCTGCCCATCCAGGTTATGCTGAAATTATAGAACTATGAAAATAAACTTTCTCTGAAGTAGTTCTCAAATGTAAGAAAATTAAACTTGCTGTAGACCACTGTAGGAAAAATAGAATATATTATTAATATCTATAAAGCACTGAAAAATAATTATCCCTATATGATCTTACATGTATTTAATGTTGACACTAGCTTATTTAAACAATCATTGAAAACAGAACGTGAAATAAGCATTTTTAATTAATGAATTTATTTATTTATTTATTTATTTATTTATTTGCTACAGAGTCTCACTAGGCAGCTTGGACTCGTAGTGATCCTCCTGCCTCAGCCTCCCCAGTGCTGGGATTACAGGTGTGTCCCACCATGCCTGGTTTTGGTGCACAGCATGGGATACCGGTGATCAATCCTTGTGCTGCTTACTAGGCAGGGCTGGGGAAATAAACATTTTTAAGGAAGTAAATATAATTGATTGAAAGCCCAACAAGGGTTGTATTTCAATTAAAAAGAATTGATCCTTAGAAGAAAAAAACTACCAGAAAGGAAATTCTACATCATGCTTAAGAGATCTGGTATGAGACAAACTGAAGTTTGAATATAACTTTCTTTCTCCTACTTTTGTGTAATTGGGAAATTACTTTTCCTCTTCAAACCCCATCTTCTTTCCTGCAAACTCAGGATTAGTACATTCCCTTATGGGGTTGCTATAAAAACAAAATTAGATAATGCCTGTAAATCTGATTAATATAATATCTGCTTGTAGCAATTTCTTAGTAATTGCAAATCTTATGAAATTAGTTTTTAAATTAAAATATATCTAGAAATGGCAATTAAAAATGATTTATTTTTAAACATCTGAATTCTATGGCCTTACTTATAAGCCATTTTTGTTGTTGTTGTTGTACACAACCCCATTTCCCACGGGGGCTATTTTAAGGCTGTGCCTCCAATGACTTCCATAGAGGCCCATGGCTGCAAGGAGGCATCTGGTGCATTCATCTCTGTAGTGTTCCCCATGAATATCCCCATCGCTTTCTTTGTATCGGAAACTCTACATTGTATTTCCAGTTATGACCAATGATCCCCGGCTCCAGAGAATGAAAGGTAACTGTTAAAACCAACTTCAAAAAATCTCATGTCCCTTGTCAGTGTTTGGCTTAGGCATTCTTTGACTTCTTGAGTAATGGAGAAAAGTATTGTTGTAGGCAGGAGGGAAGGGTTTCTTTATCAAATGGATTTGTAAGTACTGTGACTTACTATTTATAAGCAAGTTTATTATTTATAAGTAAGGTAAGTTTATATATAAGAGCTATGCATGAGCAGAAGTCAAGAAAGTTAGGAATGAAAAATACCCAACACATTGAGTAGGTACAATATCCAACCTGGAGTAACTCACATCCACATTTGTCCTATGATACATCTGCCCTATGGATATATACACTGTGCAATCTAGTATTAGTTGTGTTTTCTGTAACTTGTATTCAACTACTTCCACGCAGCTATATCCCTATTCTTGTGACAAATAAGCATGCAATTTTTAAAGAAGTTATACATTTAGCTGTGCATATACCTCCACTGAAAAAGGTACTAGACACATAATTTTTTTAAAAATCAAGCATTTTAGAAGTGTATAGACAGAGCCTATCTATCCCTTTGGGAAACTTTATGAATAATTTGCATAGATTCTGTATTAGTCAGGTTTTCCTTCAATTGAGGTGCAACACCCAACACCTCCAATTTGAAGGGGGAGAGGTTTAATTTGGCCCATGGTTTCAGGGGATTTCATCCATGACCAGATGGCTCCAAGGCAGAGCTATGGAAGAAGGGCAGAGTGGAGCAGGGCAAATACACCTACACAAGAATAATTTCAATGCACAATTAGTTTTAAATTTTACGTAGATTTAAAGTTTCATGTGTAAAAACCTTGACCTACACTCAATAATGCTATATTTCTCTATATGTTTACTTTCCATAGACATCTTTGTTTACCTGCAGAAATGATAACATGACTCAAGAGAAGTCTAAGGATTATGTCTATGAACATAGTTTTAGTATCTTACATTCATTTCTTGTCTCATTTAAGTCAATCTTTGCAAAAAATTGACAAAATTATTAACAATGATGTTATTATTGTAAAAGCTGATTAAAATTTGTTAGATTGAAAACACATATTACAGTTTGTTATCTACCAATTTAAATAAAGTTGCCTAAAGTTTTATGCAAAGCATGAAAGAAAGGCAAAGGAATTGGAATTATTTTTCCATGTAGTATCCTAAAATGGTGTTACGATTTAGTCTTCCTTTTTACCTGTTAAAAATAAAAGAGAAGCAAAAGGTAGGAAACTAAGATGAACTAAGATGTTTTAAGACTACTTTGCAGACAGATTATGTGTACTTGGAAAGTGTCATACACTTTTTCGAGATATAGATATAGGAAATAGTACTATTAAAGAGTTAATTGAAATTCCTGAAGTGAATTCTCAGAGCAGTATGCACAGCATCCCCGGAAAACTTAACAAGAAATTCAGATTGTTCCATCTGACTTCAGACCTCCTGGATCCACAACTCGGAGGCTAGGTGGCTTCTGGTACTACAAGCACTTCAAGTTGTTCTTCTGCAGAATAAACTGTGTTCACCAAGTATGTAAAGGGAAATGGAACAATGGAATTCAATCCATCTACTCTGCCACCAGAGCTGCAGTTCCCACTGCTGTAATTTATTTAGTAACAGCCCCATCTTCCTTCACTGATTGCATACATCAGCAACTGTGTCTCTGGGTCTCTGAATCTGGGTTGCGTGCTAAAATATAACAGACATTAGTCACACTGCGCAGTTCAAAAGTTCAAAAGAGAAAACAGACATTTGAAAGAATTTTAAATGAGTTTCAAGATATCTATTGCTATGTTTTCCTTCTCATTACTTCTATATTTTAGCTGAAATTATCACTTTTTTCCTTGATTTTTTTTTGAATAAGTTGTAGATCAGTGGCAGAACTACAACTTTAAGATTTATAAAATAAAACCTTTCATTCATCATCCATTCATATTATATGGCGAAGGCATTCCTGTTTTTTGGTTGTTTATTAAAGAAAAAAAACAACAGTATTTCAACTGAACTGTAAATGCTAATGGTGTACTTTTACCTAATTATTATGAAAAATAGTATGCATTGTTCTGAAAAAATTCATAAACAAAAAGCAGCATCTGATGGCGTGAAAAGTCAACTGTTTATTGATTCATTTTCTTGCTACTTTGTTGTGACTTAATTTTGTGGCAATCATGAGTATGGTTCACTAATATAATTTTTCTGCCCACAAGTCTTTTTTTTTGAGAATTAAAGAAAAACATGTATATTTTTAACAAACTCCTCAAGAGTAGTGTTTCATGTTGATTTAAAGATTTATAAATACCATTTGAACCATATTTACCATTACAAACTTTTCAGTATTAAAATTTATACTACAAAGAAATAAAGTCCTTCCATGGGCAGAGATAAAGCATCACAGTGTTGACAGGGAGCTGTGCTTTTCATCTTGTATCTTGCAACACAAAAGCAACACACTTCCCCTATCCTTAGAAGCATAAATTCAAACATTTTATCATTATAAAGTTGGAGAAAAGTTAGAAAGTGTTAGCTCTTGGAGCAGACTTTAGACACAGATTTCTATCAAGGCCAGTGTCTCTGATTCCAATCATGAACCCAAATTTGTTGAAATTCAAAGTAATAAATAGTTGTGGGAGCCGCAGATATAGAAAATAAATTATTGTTTTCCTAGTATTTTTAAAAGTAACTTTTTAATCTATTGTAAGTCAATAGAGTCTTAAATATTTTATAATAGTTTTAGGAATAAATAACTTTGAAGAAAAATTGGAACCTTATGAAGTAAAATAACAAAAATTAAATTATATCTAATTTCTGGCTGTATGATCTCCTATTATCTGTATGCATACTTATATGTATTTCAGAAAAAATGATCAAACAAAGGCTACATACACTGGTTTTTTGGAAAAATGTGGCAGTAACATCTTTTCATGTGCTACATAAATGTATATATCTAAAGCATTGTTCTGAAGGCTGAGTAATATTTCACTGAAATATTATGTCTTTGCTTAGTAAATCTTAAGATGGTAAATGATAGATTTTTTTTTCTAATTCATTCTGCTTGAGTTCATACCTTAATGTACATTTTCATATGTATAGCTAGGTAAATTTATTTACCTATAGTATATTTAGAAACATAGACATTTCTCAGAAATTTAGAGAAGCTTCCTACTGAAAAATTTAATCAAACTGAACATTTAAATGTAGTCGAACAACAAAATAAGCTGACATGAGAGTAAGAGTTGAAATGTTTAAAAATATGGCTATCACTGTACTTTCTTGAATAAATGTTTTGTTAGTTTATGTTGGTGATGAATATTAATTACAATCACCTCAAGGAATTGGCGCACACACATACTTATGACATCTGGGCCATCTTATTCTCCCTTTGCTCCCTGTTGCTCCTTCTCTGCATTCTCTCGGCATCTCTACCAAATCTATCCCCTGTTTATTACAATTTCATTTTAAATTTCCTTCTATAAGTTATTTATATTTTGGGTCTCTCCTTAAAGCAACTAGGCAATATTTTAGTTTCTGTGTCTGATTTATTTCATTAAATATTGTGGTCTCAAGATTCTTCAATTTTTTAAAAAATGCCTCAAAGTTATCCCTATTTATAGTACATTATCTTTGCACACACACATATTATGCTTTATATATCCCATTTGCTTTATGTATTTATTCTCTGAGGGTATGTTAGGCAGCTTGCATAGCTTAGCTATTTTAAATTGTGCTGATATAATTGTACACATGCATGTATCACTGTGATATGTGGTGTTAGCTCTTCCTGAAAGATAACCCATGGTAACCCATGACTAAGTCAGATGGAATTTCAATTTTCATTTTTTGGTGATTATCCAAACTGACTTACATTGTGGTCATACTAGTTCACATTTGTATAACAATAGAGAAAAATTCTTTTCCATACAGTCCCATCAGCATTTGCTTTGTATTATTTTTTGCTTTGCTTCTTAGTCCTTGATAATTGCGTAGTTTCTGAAGGAAAAAGCAATCTCAGTGTTCTTTTAGTTTATATTTTTCTGCAGATCAAAGACCAAGTTTGCTAAGACATTTTTCATGAACCTACTGTCCATTTTTACTTCTTCTGTGTGGTGTTTACTCATTTCAATTGCCCATTTTTTATTTTATGTTTTATCTTAAGGAGATCTGATTTTTCAGGTTCTTCACACATTCTAGCTGTTAGTTCCCAGTTTATTGGTTCTTATACTGTGCAGAAACTTTTTTAAGTTGATATAATCCCATCTGCTGATTTTTGGTATTATGTTTTATGCTAATGAAGTTCTGGTCAAGGAGTTATGTCTGTGCCCATGTCTTCAAGATTTTTAGCACTTATTTCTTCCAGATTTCTCTTTCTATTTTCTTTATTTTTTAATTTTTGAGGAATACAAAATTGTGATAGAAAAAAATAGCATTAGAAATGACACAAGATTTCTCTAAACAAAGTAATAGGAATTGAACAATGGTTGCTATTATTGCATGATACTAACTGCAAATTTGTTGTTTAGATTACCAGATATAAACATGTAAGACCAATTTAAAGAAAAACAAAATAATAACAAAGAAATTATAAGAAATGCAAGACCTGGGGAGATAGCAGGGAGGTCTAAGTGTCTGTCTGGCAAACACAAAGATCTGGGTTCAATCCTCATTCCACACTGTGCTGGCCCTTATACCAGGTATAGTGGTACACACCTATAATCCCAGAGCTGAGGAGGCTGAGACAGGAAAACACTATGAGTCTGAGCTACATAGAGAGGCCCTGTACCAAATAA
>NDGN011306618.1:0-26656 GCA_002564285.1 Tympanoctomys barrerae
TATAAAACAATTTTGGATGTCTTTTGCATATATCATGATCGATATTTTAGAAATATATTCCTATTTAATTAAGCCACACAATACTTTGGGGAAATCTAAAAGGAAAAATTTTATAGCACAAATATTTTATATGTAGTCAGATATGCTAAGATACAGGTGCAGGATTTGAACCAATGTCTACTTAAACCCAAATAATAACCTCTTGGCAAATTAGTTTGCTGGCAAAGAATGTGCCATTGTTGAACTTTAGGATCACATTGAATTTATGACAAAGAATTAATTGGAGTTTTTTTTTAATAAAGTTAAAATGTGTCAAGAAAAAAAAAATTTAAAGTGAAAGCAGCAAGGCCTGATTTTGCTTTGGGAGGCAACCGCACAGCCCCTTTCTGTTTATTTAGTAGAGTTTGAAGGAATAGGTGTGCTGTCTCTATAATCCTTCAGGACTGTAAGGAATTCCTGTTGATGGGTTTATTATGCCAGAGCTGAAAAGAACAAGAGAAGGCCCTAGTTATATAAGAAGGCCCATTATCAGCTTCTGTGGTATGGAGAACTCTCATAGCTGGGAAGGCAGATAAGCGACGATGTAAACATGTCCACCTTCTCTCCTGTATGGCAAGTGGCACAGATCACATGAGAATAAGTATCTATTGAAATGCAAACATACTGTAATTGGTGAAAGGAGGGGAGATGGATAACGTCCGTTTGCCAAATTTAATTTTGTTTAAGTCCTTGGGGATTGCTGCCCTCAGAGGGGAACAGGTCCAGGAATTCTTTGGCAAGTAGGACAGGATAGTGCAATCTTTCTAGCTAATGATGATAACTGAAATTTTTTAGTTAAAACTTTTGATGATGGTGAGGTTGCATTGTCTGACCAAATCAAAGGGGGTCTCATATGCTATTAAAAGACCAGCCTATTGGGGCCGCGGAGTGAACTTGATGGTCTAAGCGCCTGCCTTGGCAAGCGTAAGGACCTGGGTTTTATCACTGGTACCACATGCTGCACTGGCCCCACCCTGTGTGCACAAGCTGGCCACCAAGACTGGGCTTGGTGGCACACACCTGCGCTGGGGATGCTGAGACAGGAGGATCACTATGAGTCTGAGCTGTGTGGTGAGACCCTATACCAAATACATAAAAAGAAAAGAAAATCAGCCTGTTGATTACCAAGAACCAATGGTCCTGGTAGATTGGAATGTGGTCTAATATGTCCAATATAAAGTGGGGAGCAGAGTGATTTTGAATTGCTCATTGTAGTCTAAGAAATAGGTTAAATAGTGGGGATTCTAGTGTAGCTTCCGGGTGGCACTATCTAGCCTTTGAGTAAGAAACACTGCACAGGCAGACTCACTAACGATGTTCATAGGGGTTTAACTAGTTAATTCTATAACATCAAGAATAGCAGAGATTTTTATTTTATTTACTTATTTATTTATTATGCATTTTGGTACAGGGTCTACAGGGACTATAGGGTCTCACTAGGTAGATCAGACTTGCAGTGATCCCCGTTTTCAGCCTCCTAAGTGCTGGGATTACAGGTGTACATCACCACACCCAGGCTCAATCAGCCTCGAAGCGCACCCCCGGGGTGCGCCGGCACAGCACACCAGGGAACCCAGGCCTCTGCACTCTGCCTAAGCAGGCAGAGCTATCGGCCGCTGAGCCATCTAGCTGGCCCTGAGAATAGCAGCGATTGTTAACTGTGGAGCTGTAAACTCTGAGGTCAAAACGACACGGTGGAAGCCCTTCCTCCAGTCAGCTGCCTCTCCTATTCAGGAGCTGTCTAAAGTTGAGTTGGCTTTAATTGTATAAGTTTGGTATGACATATGGGTGTTTTGAGAAGAATTGAAAAATAGGACCATTAGAAAATGATGATCAGTTTGCCCTATAAAACCAGCAAAGGCAACTTGCTAGTAGATCACTTGCTGTAATATGATAGACCTTTGAGATAAATCTATAGGCAGTATGATTATAGATGGATCAACAGCAAACAACCAACAGGAGCAGGTCCTTCCCGAGCCAACAATTTCAGCAATCTGTTCAGTATATTACTGTAAGGGCTTTATTAATTGATTAGAAAGATATAACCCTTTAATTAGAAACAATTGTGAACCATAAAATTGACCCAAAAATCCAGTAGGAAAATGAAGAGTAGTTAAAATGTCTAAGACAAGGCATTGATTACCACTGATAGAACACACTTGCTATTCTTGTGATATTTTCTCCACTAATTGTAATTCTTTCTGTGCTTCAAGTGCTAGTTATTGTGCAGAGTTGATTTGAGAGTCTCCTTTCAAAGTATGATAAAGATATTTTAATTTGATAAGTGGCTGCCCAGTTTAGGACAGATCCAATCAATGTTTCCTAGAAACCTTTGGAAATCATTTAAAGTGGACAGCTGATCTTGTCTTACTTTAATTGCTTGAGGTCTCACTACCTGCTCAGTTAGTAAAGTTCCTCAATAATAAGAAGGGCAGGAAGTCTGTACCTTACTAGGACCTGGGCAAAGGCCAAAAGCTTTTCAATCCCTTTTCTCCAAGGCAATCAAGTCATACAGCTGAGATTCAGAATCAGTTGCTACTCCTCTTCCGGGTACAGTGTCTAGATTTTAGGCTTTCACAATGGTCCAGCGCCTGACGTACCGTGGTAGGCTTTCCTACAACACTGCCTGTAACAAAACTAGGCTGTCCCAAGCCCCTGGGGATAGAATTGTTTACCTCTATGCCAAGAAGGTTAGGAAGGCCCCCAAGTCTGCATGTGGTGTGTGCCTGGACAGACTTTGAGGGATTCGAGCTCTGCAGCCTAAAGTTCTTATGAGATTGTCTAAAATGAAGAAGCACATCAGCAGGGCTTGTGGGGGCTCCATGTGCCAAGTGTGCCCGAAACAGGATCAAGCGCGCTTTCCTTATTGAAGAGAAGAAAATCGTGGTGAAAGTGTTGAAGGCCCAAGCACAGAGTCAGAAGGCCAGATGAAACATGAAGCTGTTGTTGTAATAAAAGATGGAAAGGCAAAAAAATAAATAAATAAATAAATAAATAAATAGAATCGGTTGCTAATAAATTGCTGCTTCTGTAATGGACAATATGTCCATTGAGGAACTGGTTCACTGGGATTTTGCGGGGCTTGTTCTGCATGTGTTGCCGCAAGGTAGGGCTGTTTCTCATCTCTTGAGGCAGAACTGCCCACCAACACCTTTTCATAGATTCCTTAAAATTTACACTAGGTATAGAGAAACAAGCTTCCGAGGATCAGAAGGATGCAAAGAATTGTAAAGAAGCAATCCTTCAGATCTACGATGACTGGGGTCCACTCCCTGGGCACAGCAGCAGGGGACGGAAGCCCTGACTGCAAGGTCCCATCAGCTGCAAACAAGCATTCATAGCTCTCTGATCCTGCAGCAGTCTCCACTGACTGTACTTTTTAGGGAATAACAAACACAGCAGTATTCCAAGGACTAACTGATGGTCCCAAGTGACCCAGTTGAGCCTGTTCCTTTATAAACTCATGTAGCTGTACAAACTTCTCCCTTTTGAAGAGCCACTGATCTACCCAAATAGGAATCTCAGAGATCCATTCTAAGGGCAAAGTTGTTTTGAGAGGGGTAGCATCAATGACCCCCACTAAAAATGGGCATGATAGCCAATTCCTGTCTGATCTAGTTTAACCTCAACATGTAAAGGCTCAGGATCGCCCTTTAAGATTTTTCCCAATCCTCTTCCAGACCGATATCCCATCCTTGTCATATTTTCAACCATAGATGTAGATTAAGTGGTTAATTTTATTTTCCATTCCTTTAATAAATCACTCCCCCTGTATAGATTAACAGGTATGGGGGCTAGATAAGGCAGGAAGGAACCAGACCACGGTTGTCACAAAGATTCACTGAATGGTGGCAGAGTGGCCGTGTGATAATTGTGGCTTTTGTGAAGAGGACGACAAAGGGAATATCATTTCCATGAACCACAAGTCCTGACTGGAATTTGTTTCTTAACCACTCTGCCTCAAGGGCTACAGAAGCAACGTCTGTCAGTATGGACCTCTGGCCTCATACAGGCATCGAGGGACCGAAGCTGGGACTCACGGCACAGCGTCTCACAGGGCCTCTGCTTCCCTGGGGGCCCAGAACCCCTTTGAAATCAATGCCAAGCTGGCAGCAAGGGTGAGAAAGACTGTCCTTGGCAGGGAACTCTCCCCCAGGAGGATTCCAAACCCGCTCTGTGGCTGGTCCCAGCTGTGTTTAGAACTTGAAGCCACACTTCCTGCCAGGACCTGGGGACAGAGCTGGCAGCCCAACCCCACCTCATCTGCTCAGAAAGCGACTAGCTGGCCTACTAGGCTTTCCCCAGGTCACAGGCCACCACCCGTCGGCCACACTGGACAGGAGACAGGCAGCTTGGCGCAGCACCCAGTCCCCTCAGCTGCAGCCTCAGTGCTGCAGCTTTGGCCATATGTCGCCCTGGGCCTGCTGCACAGCACCTGTGTGTCACTGAGCGCTCTCACTCTACTGGGACTTGATTTCTTGTCCCAGGGCCACCCTCATGAAACCCAGGCAAAGACAGAGGCTCAGTTCCATTGCATCCCAGTCAACCCTACCTGTCAACAGCTCCACAATCCCAACCCCAGAATAAGAGCCCTGGAGAGTGCTAGGCTGCCAGTGGCAGACCCTTTGTTTCTGCATGGTGAATCACACTGCCACCACCATGGGGGGAGGGGGCGGTCACCCTGGAGCTCAGTGTAGCAGGTACCCAGGATGTCACCCTGCTGTGCCCTCTGTACCTGCAGGGAAGGGCTGTGCTGGGCCATCTGCAGCCTTACATGTTAAAAACTGATCATGCTGAGGGGCTGGGGGAGCAGCTTAGTGGAGTAAGTGCTTGCCTGGCAAACACAAGGTCCTGAGTTCGATCCCTGGTACTACACCCTCAAAAAAATTAGCTAAAAACTGACCATCCCATATGTCAGGAAAGATATAGAGCAATGAGAACCACGTACATTGCCCCAAATTAGAAAATAGTAAATCTCTATGTGCTGGCGAGTCAGACACATTTTGGTATAATTACACCATGGCATACTGTGCTCCAGAAAGAACCCGGTAGACAGAGCACGAAGGAACCCCAAAAGGCTGATGTTGTCTCGACATACGGGGAAGTCCTAGAATATGGCACTGTGGGAGAGCTGATTGCTGTGGGAAAGACTGTAAGTGAGATTCACTGTGGCACATGTGAGCCGCTCTTTTGAGGCGTCAGAGAGAACCACTTAGAGAAAGCCCTCTTCTCCTCTTGGCAAACAGGCATCCTCCCTCCTGCGGGATCCCAGTGGCCTAACAGGTATCAGGCTTCATCAAAGAGATTTCTCCCCGTGGGTCTTTCCTCCAGGTGGGGGAGTCAGGAGGCTTTGCTCACAGCTAGAACCCAAGCTCCTCAGTTCGAGCCTGGAAAAGTAGGGGGACGAAGCCTTTCCTAAAGTAGCCCCAAACAGTAAGAATGGCAGAGCGTGAGAGAGAAAAGGAGAGCTTCAAAAACAGGAGCAGGCCGCTACGTGAGACGTAAGGAATCAGGGAGCACCCCACTGAGTCATGGCAGGTCCTGCTGCCTTCTGTGGGACTGGCTTTGCTACCATCTTTCTGTTAAGACAGAGTCATCAGAATTTGCCTGGGATCAATGGAAATGGCATTTGGTGTATGTAGCCCATTCCACCTCATCCTGAGCTTGCCAAAAGCCAAACGCCTACGATCCTAGGGCAAATTCACAGTGGAGATAGGCACAGGCGCCATCCCTGGCTCCTGGAGGCCATTGGCAATGGAACTTCATTAGTGCTGAAGGAGGGAGAGTGGTGCCAGGCGTGGTGGCACGTGGCTGTCATCCCAGCACTCGTTGGCTGAGGCCGGATGACTGCCATGAGCTGGAGGCCAACCTGAGCTCCATAGTGAGACCCTGTTTCAAAAAGCCAAATTAAAAAAGATAGTAATAAAAAAAAAAAGAAAAAGAAAAAAGAGAAAGGAACGTGACCCTTCAGTTCAGGCACATCATCTTGGTGTTGAACAGAAACTTGGGGGTAAAACTTGCCAGCATTTGCCTCTTCATATTTCTGCCAACCTCCACATGATCAGCCAGCGCACCCTTGGAAATTCACAAATACTCCATTTTCAAGATACAATATTTAGAAGATTACCGATCTTTCACCAAGAGTTTTCTACTTGAAGGCTTGTAAAAAAAATTCTATGTAATTGCGTAGCCTGGGAATAAACAGATTACCCCCCAACCCAGATTATGAAGTCCTGGTACTTGCGTCCCAAGGGAAATACCTCTGAGAAGAAAGAAGACGCTGATACACAAGGCAGTGTGAATGCATCTCAGGTGAATGAGTTAGAGTGAAACAGACAAGACCGTCCTGAAAGCTGCCTCGTGTGTGGCCCCAGTCTTTCAGAAAGAGTGAAATCTATAGAACTAGAAAATAGACTGGTGGCATCAAGAGATCCGGGGTGTAAAGAGGGAGTAGCTAGAAAGGACACAGGACTCCTAAAGGAGAAAAAATTCTGTAACTGTGTGTCTCATGAAAACTTGGAGAGCTATACACAAACCCGAGTGTCTTTGATTGTATGACACACAGGAGGGACAGGGCATCGAGCAGCTGTTCTGTGTCATGCCCAGCGGAAGCACATGCAGGGGATTAAGATTGTGCTGGGGAAATTGATCCTAATTCCAGATCTTGTCTCTTCCACCAATAATGTATTTTTTTAAAAATCGCTTATTTAGAGGGGTTGGGGGCTGTAGCTCAGTAGGTACAGAGCATAAACAAGCACATACATGCATATGGACATACATACCAGTTATTTAGAAAGGGAGTCCACAGCTTCTCCTAGCTGCCTCTTCTGCTATTTTATTCTGGGGTCTTCCGTAAATATTTCTTGTGGCCACTTTTTTAAAAAGCAGCAAAATCTGCAGGCATGTGACTGTGTTGGCAGTGACTCAGAGTTCAGTTATTGAAACTACTGTTTGGAGTCTGCTGTCACCATTGGTGGGAGGCTGACATGCAGGCCTAGGTGGCAGCTGGTGTGGCCAGGGCAGATAGGATCCTGGGTCACACCAAGGGCCACCGAATGAAGGTGGCAGGAGCTGGACATGAATGCAGTGCTAGGAAGGGTGGGCGGGCAGCCAGGAACTTCCCAGAGCTGATGGGGGGCAGCAAGAGGGGAACCTGAGAGAGGGCATGCTGGACTCCCATTCGACCCTAGGGTGCATCCGGCTCTGCTCATAGGGGACCCCAGAGCGGCTCTCGGTGGCTGGGAGCTGCCCGCGGCCTGCAGTGGTTCTCGCTCGCCTCTTGTGGCCTCTGCCCATCCCGGCCAGTCATGCACCTCTGGCTCCCTTCCGGCTTGGCTCTTTGCTTCCATTTCTTCTGCCCTTGTGCAGCCTGGAATGGAGCTCCTGCCCTGAGTGCCTCTCCCCAGGGCACCTAGGAAGGAAAGAAACCAAGGCAAACAACTCATTTCTACACATTTTCTTGTTTTCTCTCTTTTAAAGCCCACCGGCAAAGCAGGCGGCATAAATATTTCCGTGTCTTGTGTGAGGCTCCACTCACTCCTCCAGCAGGACCTGTCTGTGACCCCAGAGCTCCTGCCTGGCTCTCAACCGCCTTGGCCTCCCCACACCCCCTTTAGCCTCCTGGAACTGCTTTCTTAATGGGCTGGGGATGGATCTTCAAGCTTTCATGGACCGGAAATGGGGAAAGGCTGCATAGGCAGGAGCAGGGGGAGTGGAGGTGGTGGGAAGGAGGCCACAGCCGCCTCCCATGCATTAACCTCCCCCTTCCCCTCCCCAGGCCCCTGCTCCCTAGAGACTCCCAGAGATCCTGCCCACTTGTGCTGGGCCTTAAAATTCCGCAGTTTCTCTGGTACTTATGACTAGTTATGGCCCCCAGTTTTTGGCACCCTAGCAATTGTCTAGTTCTCTACTGAGTGTGACTGGGTTTTTGTCTGTCTATTTACAGAGGAGGGGGGGCACCTTTTCAGACAGAGTCCTGGAGAAATGGACCCAAGAGTATGCATCTAGCCAGGCAAGTGAATTAGCCCCTGGCTGCTTTGTCTCTCATTTGGGATCCAAGGTGTAAGTATTGATGGATGTGCATGTGTGCGTGTGCGTGTGCGTGTGCGTGTGCGTGTGTGTGTGTGTGTGTTTAGAGGGGGGTTTATGAACTGGCTGCCCCAGGACTCTTCCTCTTCTCTGATTTAGTCTCAATCTTGGCCTGCAGTGGATGGAAGCCCAGTAGCGATCACACCCACCTCTCTCTTCCTGTGTGTGCCACCTGGTTTGTCCTTTGCTAAAAGCCTTCTCACCAGTTCAGTGGAGAGCAATTTTTCCCACTTCACAGTGCGCTGGAGTAAGTGGGTGCAAAGCATGGAGCATCCTTCCGGGCCCATGGAAAGCACTCAGTCCGTGGGGGGTCACTCAGGCTTTCTGTAGCCCCGAGGGCATACTCCAGCACACAGCGCACATCCCCTGGCCCTGCCCACGTCAGCCACAATGTGGTGCCAGGAAGAGGGGCGTGTCACGTCACCCCACAGGGGCTCTTGGACCAGTGCGGGAGGTGGGTGCCGAGGGCACAGCAGACACTGGTGGCCGGGCTTTACTCCACCAGCTTCCATTCTTAGCACTTGGTTAGAAGCAGATCATTCTGTTTCCTATAGCAGCTCATGCCCCCTATCACAGAGGAGGAAACTGAGGTGCCTGCACACACACCCACAGCCAAAGAGGCTGGGGACCTAGGGGCTGCAGTTTGAGCCCCTGTCTGTCCTCTTCTTCCAACCACGCACTGGGGCACGTGAGGGTGGTCCCTGGAGTTCCCAGGTGAGACAGGCCACATCTGCCTGTGTCTGGGGTGCAGGGGAGGTGGGCGACCTGGGCCAGGGCAGAAGGGAAAACAGCAGAAATTATGGGCCCCTGGCTGATGGGCGGTGGGAAGGAAGGCAGAGTGGCACCAGGTCAGTGGTGGCCGGGCTGCTGAGGTGGAGAGGATGGGGGAGGGCAGCGGGCAGCAGCTGCAGGGCTCGGGTCAGGAGGCAGCAGGCCCGTGGAGTAGCTGGCCTGGGTGGCAGCACCCAGAGAGAGGCGGCCCACTGGGGAGCAGGCAGAGGGTGCGCTGCAGGATGAGACCCTGGAGAGCAGGCCTTACGTGGGAATGCAGCCTGGGGGGACACTGGGTGGAGGGACAAGCCGCCCTATCAGTGCCATTGTACAGCAAGCCTGACACAGAGCCAGAGTAAAGTCTGGCAGCCGCAGGCCCTGGCAGGTTTGTACGTGAACATGACACGGCTTTCATTTAGCTTTATTTTATTTCCCCCCAAATGACTCATTCTCTAGGAATTACAGATCATAAAGCTCTGGGGGTAAAGCCACCCGTGATTCTATAGCTGAGGCGCTTCCTGTACGAGGGGCGCCTGCCATAGTCTTTGGCTTCCCTGACCCTACATCACGCCCACCCTGTTCTTGGCAGGATTTAGTTTGCTCCCATTTGTCTGTTGAGAAGACTGAGGCCCAGCAGGATGCTAACTGATTCCACAGCCCTGGGACCCACCCACTGCAGAGGCCAATTATTCGGCCCCCAGGGGCTCTGCACCAAGGTCCCCGTGGCTGCGATCCAGAGTGGGGAGCGGCTCTGGAGCACTTGGTTCCGCAAGGTTAGAAGTGCACTTCTGCTACTCCTCAGGCCGAGGGTTGCTTGGGCAGATATTGGCCAACACTTTCGCCATCCTCACTGCCTGGTGTGGCAACTCCTGGCAGGAATGCACAGTGGGTGGGGCAGGTGCTGGCCCCATGGGGCCCCTGCAGCGGGTGGTTTATTATTCCTGAAGCTCGGGCTTGAGTGAGTGGCACAGGACAGCTCGGGGGCAGCCCTGGGTACTTGCTAGGAAGCTGCTGCCGGGTTAAAGCGAAGCTCCAAGCACGCTGGGAAGGCACAACGCGCTCCCGTGTTCCTCTGAGCCCATCCACACCTGTCCAGGGCCATCCTGGGAGAGAAAAATGAGCCTTGCTTGGCTCCCATCAGCCCTGTTTTCCATTTTGGAGGTTGGGCTGGGCTCTGGGAGGATCCTGCTTAAATCCCACTGTGCAAGGGCTCTCTGTGGAGCAGGGGACACACCTGCTGTCCTCCTTAGGCTTGTCAGTGGGTACTCAGATCTGGAAAACCTCACCGGCGACACCCATCAGAAAGACTCCCACCCTGAGAATCCTGACTCCAGCTAGGGTCCTTCCAGATTGGCTGTGTATCCTTAGGCAAGTTGCTCAACCTTTCTGAGCTCATGTTCTCTTCTGTAAAGTCTGTCTGCAAATGTGATAGAAAGTACTTGCTTCTCTTGGTTTGGAAGTTCCCTGGCGAAGGCAGGGGTACGATTCTTGTATCCATTGTTCTGTCCTGCCCGCAAAGTACAGAAAGCACACAGTATGTGGAATTAGTGAAAATCCTTTAAAAATAATGATATTACTTGTTTGTTCTGTGCTTGGCACCAGCCTAGTTTCTGTGAATTATCTCATTTCCCCTCCCACTGCTCAGGGAAGATATGATTATGCCCATTTGAAAGAGGCCCAGATGGGTCAGCAGCGAGTCCAAGGTCAGCAGCCCCACTTGGCATGGCCAGGGCAGGAAGGCAGATGAAAATCTCCTGTTTGTGGTCAAAGGTGTCTCCTGGTAGATACAGAGATGGTCTAGGGAGAGAGCAAGGTGCACTCCAGGCGGCAGGAGAGGGTTCCTAACCTGCTGCCCCCCTTCCACACTGGAGCTCCTGCCTATGCTATTCGCAGCTGCTGTGGTCAACTTCCATTTGCCTCTTGAGTAGTGATTCTCAACTGGGGGTGAATTTTGCTCCCCAGGGGACACTGGGCCCTGACTAGAGGCTCCTGGTGGTCTCCACTGGGCAGTGCTACTGACATCTAGTGGTAGAGGCCAGAAATGCTAAGCACCAACCGGGTAAAAAGACCCCCACCCCAAGGATGGGCTCCAGGCCCGATGTCTGTCAGGGTGCTGAGGCTGGGAGACCCAGTTTAGGAAAAGGAGAGGCTGCATGGGGCGCTGGACGAGCGTCCTGTTGGATTTCCCTTTTTCTGAGGCAGACATGTTCCCATTTTCTAGATGAGGAGATTGAGTCTGAGTGGGGTTGGCTCTTCCTTTAGAGCACAGGATTCTGTGTTGTTGGCTCCTCCTCCCTGTCCCTGAGGACTTGTGGACTGGTTTGGCATCAAAGGGCAATGGAAGAAGGAGAGGCGTCAGGTCAGTCAGGACCCAGGGCTGGGCCCCGGCTGTCCTGTAAGTGCCCCTGGGTAAGTAAGCCACAGTCCTCTCTGGAAGGAGGAAAAAAGCCAAGGCCCCTCCTCAGGCTTCTTTTGTAACAGCTGCTGCTGCTGAAATGGCATCTGGTTGGGGGGCCTGCCCCTTAGCTCAGCTCTTTAAGTGGCTGCTTCAACAAAGCAGTCAGGTTCAGGCTGCCGTGGTTTGATCCCCACAACTCAAGCCAGCCAAACCTGCCCTGAAGGCATTGGAAGCAAAAAAAAAAAGAAAGAAAGAAATGGCATCCAGGAAGCTGGAGCAAGGGGGCCAGGCCCTAAGGAGGCTGGCCGGAGCCCTAAAGAACAGCAGGCAACTGTGCACCCCTCTGAGCAGAGTAAACACACAGAGGCAGCGCTGAGCCTGGGGTCCCCGAGCAGGATGGATGGTGCCCACAGGTCCACCCTGCCTGCCAAGGTGAGCTCCCAGATCTGGGGCCAGATCCCCTGCAGGCTGGCTAGACTGAGCCCTTCCCAGGACATCCTGGCAGGGTCGGGGAGCCTCCCGCAGGTTTCAGGCCCATGTCTCTCTTCAAAGGGGACATACAGGTGACCTATATGGAGGCAGCCACATCACAGCAGAATTCATCTCAAAGCCAGAGACCTGGAGGGTCGGGATGGGCAGAGGACGGCTTGCTAGGGAGTATTCTGGTCATGGCATAGGGGGCTCTGGACCCCAGCTCTGCTAGGGAAGCAGGATGGGATGCCCAGACCCACAGATCCTCTGAGCAACCTCTGCTGGGTGTGCAGGAGCCCTTGCTCCTTGGGAAATCAGGCCGCCCCACAGCTACAGGCTTTCACACTTGGCTTTTATTTCCCTAATAGTAAAATGGAAGTGAGACAGGGCCCCAGCTTAGCACCATTAGGAGCAGTTCTGTGTCCTGATGTCCCTTCCTACGCCTGCGTCACCTTTTCCCTGCCTCCTCTGGGAGCCCACGAGCCCCCAGTTTCTCAGGTATCACCCTAAATGCATGACAATCAACACTCTTTCACACAAAGCAGAGTCAGGGCTACCAGGCTGTGCACTGCTGGTGGCCTGGTGTCACCTGAGCTGGCCTGGTGTCCCCTCCAGCCTCAGTGGGTCTTCCCCCGACCCTCAGAGATGATGTGCTCGGGCTGGGCACGCATGTACCACTCCACCCAGGAGCCGTCGTAGACAGGCACGTCAGGCTTGCCACACAGGTAGGCCCCCAGCACCACGTGGCAGGCCGTGACACCAGAGCCACAGGTGGCCACCAGGGGCCGGGACAGGTCCACCTTCTTCTCCTGGAACAGGCGCCGGATCTCCTCGGGGCTCTTCTCCAGGCCTTCCTCCGTCAGGAATTCCGTGAAGGGGATGTTTGCAGTGCCAGGGATGTGGCCGGGCTCGATGCCTACGGCAGAAAGGCATTGAAGCATGAAGGACACCCCCATGTTTGTGGCACTGCAGTGCCCAGAGCTCCCACACCAGCAAAACCCCTGTCCACAATGCATTTTATCCTCACAATCACAAAAGCTGGACCCCAGGGAAGGCCTGTCCCATGTCACTGCTGGTGACACTGAGGGCGGGAGCTATCTGAGACCAGCAGATCTGACAAACCCCAGGCTAGAGTTTGAGCTAAAAATGAAGGTGTCACCAGAGCCCCACGGGGACCCAGGCTTTCTGGCTGTATGCTCATGGGACAGAGAATATGTGTGACCCCTGTCCAGCTACAATTTGTGGTAACTGCAGAAAAGGTGTATGGATCTGGCAGGGCTGACAGCAGTAACTGGGTAACTAAGAGTCCTGCAAACCCCACAATAAAGAAATGCTTACAGCCCCGACCAAGGCACTAAGAGAAACCTTGGCAAGGAAGAGGCAGAGGAGGGAAGCCAGGGCTCCTGGAGGAGCCTGTATTGCTGACCACCAGCCACGTAACCTGGGGAGGGGCTGGGCATCTCCAAATGAGGAGGGATCTACCAGGTCCTGGGCCTGGGCCCAGAGCATCCCAGGCACAGGGAATCTGAGAGGCAGGGACTGCATGGTGCTTGGAGGGAGAAAGGACATCATGGTGAAGGCCAGACAGCAGGAGACAGAGGACCAGGGCTGCCTCAGGGAGCTGCAGCGAGACTTCAGGGTCTGGTCTGACACACGAGGGAAATCAAATTTCTTTTTTCTTCCCTCATCGATTGCTAAATTGCTCAGGCTGAGTTTGAACTTGTGATCTTCCTGCCTTAGCCTCCCCAAGTGCTGGTATTACAGGTGTGTACCGCCACGCCTGGCTCAGATGTCAAGCGTAAAACACTGTTTGGATTGCAGTAGGGAGGAGGATACCTGGGCAAGGGCTGAGAACCATTAATTGGGGAGGTTGCCACTTTACCTGCAGCTCCCAGTGCATCTTGTGTTCATCCCTCCCCCACTGTCAGGTGCTAGTCATAGTTGTGTTGTTGCAGGAGTGCTGGGACTTGAAGTGAAATCAACCCTCACCACTGGTGACTTGAATCTGAGCCACTCCGACACTGGAGCAGGGCTCTAGGGCACCTAATGCCTCAGTTTTCTTGCACAATGGATGACGGCCCTGAGGGAGCTGCTAATCTGTGCTGAGCTCTATCTTCAGATAGACAGGAGTGGGCTGTCTCCAAGCTGGGCTTGGTCCACATAGCACAGAGCCTGGCACACAGCAGGGGTGAAGAGTGAGCCCTAAACTAAGGTAGTAGTTGTAAAGTCGGGGCTTCCTTGCACCTGGAGCCACCAGAGGGTCCCCATCTTGCTGGACCTGGGCAGAAAATGACAAGTGCACCTGGCCAGGTCTCGGGGTGTGGAGCAGGCACAGAATGACAGGAGCCCTGGACACCTGCGACTCAGGCTTGCGACTGACAGCCTGTTCATCTTGACAGCAGGCCCCGGGGACACCAGCTCCTTAAGGAGCCACAGTGAAGCTGCTCTGTTAATGCTGTCACTTCCCGTCTTGGGAACCTACCAGTGTGCAGACAGAGCTGCGTGCGTTACACACACCCTCTCTCCGCCCCTCCGCTGTCCTTGCTGCTGTTACTGCTCTTTTCGTAAACACACAGAGCTTTGGGTCAGAGGTCGGATGACCTTCCAGGTGGCGCACAGCGGGTACAACCTGATGCCAGGTGCTAAACCCAGCTCTGGTGCCAGGCTGCCTGACTTCGCTCCACCCTGTGGGGCTGAGCTGGGGACCTGACTGTGAGGGTGGGCTGCCCTTGCCCTGTGGCCATCTACATATCTATCCCTACTCATGACAGGGTGTCCCCAAGAACTCTGGAAGCTTACAGTCTCTGCCTGGGGAACTTGCAGGCTGGGTAGACACAGTGGGAGGATTGCTGGTTGCTTTCTGTGGCTAGGGAACACACTTGAATTCCCCCTGCATTGGTTCCTGAGCTCTTGGACAAGTTGGGCATCTACCTAAACCCATTCTCCCACCTGCATTATTTCTAGAGCAATTTTAATATCTAAGACAGTGTAAATGGAATGGAAGTAGTTGGGTGAGGGGGTGTAAAGTCGTGACCCCAGCACTGTGGGAGGCTGAGGCAGGAGGATTGTAAGTTGGAGCTCAGCCTAGGTAACCTGTCTCAAAAAGGGTGGGCATAGGCTACAGCTCAGTGGCAAGACCCAGGCTCCATCCCTACCCCTGGACCACCAAACAACAAATGGGGGAGGGGAGAAAAGAGGGGCTGTTTATATTGTAACATTTAGGGAATGCAAACAAGGAAAACAGGTTTGCATTGACTTTGCTCCATACTGTGGGGCTGGGCTGGGGACCTGACTGTGAGGGTGGGCTGCACCTCTTCAATATAGACAACATTTGTCCCCAAATATTTTTGATCTGAGCTTGGTGGAAACCACAGTCCAGAAGCTACAGGTACAGAGAGCAGGTAGGGAGGCAGGGGGACCTGGCCCCTAAATTCAGCTTTGTGGGGACCCCTCCCACACTCTACCAGGCTTTCCTACTGTTCCTTCCTGGGAAACCCAGCACCCAATTAGATGGCTCTGACTGGGTGGGGGCAGCAGCCACCCTGTTTGGGGCCCCCTATGTTCCCTCTCTCCAAATCATTCTCCGAAGATTGCTTCCTGCCTCAGGCTCCTCTTCCTCCTCCTCTGTTAACTCAGGCTTTGCTGGCCAGACCTGCTCAGAACTCACCCCTTGGGATTTTCCCAGACTTTGGGTGTTTCCCATCATTCTGCAGGGTCACGTACATGCGCGGTAGTGGAGGTGGGGGTGGGGGTGGAGGGGCTGCCTGGGTTTTCACACTTAGAAATGGCATCCTGAGTTCCCAATGCACTTGGGGTGGTCACTGCCCAAATTCTAGGAGGGAGGGACCAGCAATATCATCGCCCACTGAGGAATACAGTGAGCGAGGCTCAGAACCCCCACCTTGTCCTCTGAAAACCTCCCACTCCTCTCCCAGCCCAGTACCATCTCGGGGCTCAGGGTCAGTGCCACGGAAGCGGCCTGCGGCTCGGGCATCCACCACCTGGAAGCGATGGGACTCCAGGTTGTCCTTGATATCCTCATAGGTCTTGATGAAGGTGGGGTCCAGCCGAGCGCTGAACTCAGTGGGCACCGGGCGGCTCTTGCCGGAGCTGAGTGGAAGATTCAGGTGCAACCAGCGGCGGAGGCCACCGTCGAGCAGAGACACGGTGCGGTGGCCGAAGGCGCGGAACATCCACCAGACGCGCGGCGCTGAGTACAGGCCCTGGTCACTGGTGTCATAGACCACCACGTGTGTGCTGGCTCCCACGCCCAGGCGGCCTGCGTACTCTGCGAAGTGCTCGGCGCTGGGCATCATGTGGTCATAGGGGGATGTGCGGTCGCTGCAGTAGTCGATGTCGAAGAAAGTGGCACCAGGGATGTGGCGCTCTTCAAATTCACGTCTCACGTCCCGACCTAGCTTGGCCAGGTACCAGGACGCGTCCAGCAGCTGCAGGGGCTGCCCAGCCTGTGGGGCCCGCAGCGCCTCTGCCACCCACTGTGCCGACACGAGGGCACGGAAGAGCTGCGTGGGGGCCATGGTGGTGGCAGCGACACTGGAGCTGCAGGCCTGTGAGACGAGACAGGGAGGATGTTAGGAGGGAAGAGAGGGAGAGACTGGCCCCAGGTTGCAAAGCACCAGCACAACACCCCTGGGATGTGCTGGCCAGGGAGGTGGAGGCTTCCAGACCAAAGTCCGGGAAGGCAGGAGTGAGCCAAGGCATATATTTGGGTCACCCAGGCCTCCCCGGCTAGGCCTAGAGGCTACATATATGCATCTACACTGGGTGGCCACCCCTGCCCTGGAAAGGGTCTGGGGCTCTTCACAGACTCCAGCTGGCCCTTTAAGGCAAGCAGGGTCAAAGTCTCAGCCCCTCCCTTAGAGGCAGCCACCAAATCCCTAGGGGAGCTCATCACTCCTCATTAAGCAGTTCCAAAGGGTACCGCCCTATAGGAGCAGGAGCTGGAGTTTATTGTCTCTTTCATGGGCCATTTAATCCTCACCATAGTTTAGGGCAACACGGGCACAGTAGATTAGCAGACTAGCCAGTACTTATTGGTCTTGTCACTGAGAGAATTGAGGCTCATAAACAAAAGTGTTTCAAATGAGCCTGGCGGCGCCCGAGCTGTAAGCTAGGTAACCTGGTCCAGAAGTGCAAGGGCTCAGCATCATGTCTTTGACTGGCCCTGAGAATTTGGAGAAGCCGAGTTTGCATATGGCCTCAGCTTTCTCTGGGGCCAGTTTAGCAGCAGCAACAGTGGCCTAGCCACTGCTCGGCCTTCCAGGACAGAGACTGTGTAATCACTGAGACCACTTCAGTCCCTGGTGTTGGGTGACAGGTAATGCACAAAGCCTTGTGCATGTTAGAGAAATGGGGCCCTTCCACTGGGGCTCCCAGCAGGGCCCTGGGCTTCGGATGACTGCCAGGCAGTCTGGCCAGGGAGGTGAAGGATTAGCTAGAGAACTGTGTTGAAGGAGGGCCCCATGGGCCAGGTCACATGCTAGGGCCACAGGGGCGGGGAGTGGGTACTAGGACGCCCTTTCTACCACCCACATACCTAGCAGCTCTGGGTCTTCCTTGCTTACAAAGCCTGAGTTCATTCCTTCCCCAGCCCTGGAGTGATCAGGGCTTAACATAATGCTGTCTGCCCACTGCTACAACTTTCACCAATAAAGCCAGTTGGCCCTATGCTGGACCTTACCAGGCCCTAAGGATAAGGACAGGCCTCTGCACAGTTAAACTGTTGAGGAAGTAATTTGAGCTTGTGTGTGTGTGTGTGTGTGTGTGTGTGTGTGTGTGTGTGTGTGTGTAGGGTGGAGACAGAACCTCAGCTTGACCTGCAGGGTAAGAAGGCTGTGGGTAAGAGGTGAACTTGCTATCAGCTAGGTGAGGCTGCAGGCTCCTTCTTAGAGACCCTACTCATGGACCACAGCAATTCCTGTGTCCCCTGTCATTCTTGGGGATCCTTCCCTTTCCCCCCTAAGGATCCATTGAGAGTGGAAATATCCCTGATTTGGGGTAGCTCCCATCCTGCTGCTCGAGCGATGGGAGGCATGTCGCGGTCCCTGGGAGGTTTGTTTCTTAGAACAGCATTTCCAACCTCTACCTCTTACAGAGATGTTTAATTAATGAACACAGAGAGACCACTATAATGCACAACATGTGGCTGGTTTTAATAATTTTAAGAATGGCTTCATAAAATCCTATTATTTCTTACATTTTTCTTAGGTTGCCCTTGGACAGTAGCAAATCAAGAATCTGAGGATTTCAGGGCTGGGCAGGACTTAAAGACTTTGGAGGCCACCCTGCCCCCGCCCTGCTTGGTGGGCAGTTGTCACAAAGGTCTGTGGGCTCCAGAGGGGTAGGGAGGCTGCCCCCCAAAGGGGCAGAGAGGAGGAAAAAGACCTGGTCCCTGGGTAAACAGTGGGCCACACTCCCTATTTGGAGGGGTAATGCTGTCCAAGACATAAGGGACAGCCCCAGCCCATTTCAGAGCAGCACAAAACTGCACCAAGCGTGATCCCACCCTGCTGCATCCAGATGGCCTGTGCCGACCAGGTGCCCTCAGGCACTCAAGGGTGTCCCCCCTCCTGACCCTCCTTCCTCCTTTCCTCTCCCAAGGCTGGGCTCCCGGCTTAAAGGATTCTCTGGATGCTTATTAATGTTCAGGTTTTGCAACATGTAACAAGTAATTGTAACACACAAGTATTTCTGGACAAAATCAAAATTTAAAAAGTCAGGTCTCCTGGGGAAAAGCACTGGCCTAGGGCACTGGCCACAGCAATGGTGTCCCACAGGTTTACAAGCACCAGTGTGCGATTTTGGGGATTTTGTTAATTGGTTGAGGAATAATTATGGTTCATAATTCAAGTGCTGTGCCTGGGGAGATAGCTTGGGCATCTAAGCGCCTGCCTGACAAGAACAAGGACATGGGTTCGATCCCCAGTACTACATGCTGTGCAGGCCCCCAAACCAGGCATGGTGGTGTAGGCCTGTAATCCCAGTGCTGGGGAAGCTGAAAACAGGAGGATCACTACGAGTCCAAAGCTGCGTAGTTAGACCCTGTACTAAATAAATAGAAAATTCAACTGCTGGGCATGGTTTTGCACACCTGTAATCCAGGGCACCCTGGAGGCTGAGACAGGAGGATAGCCACAAGTTCAAGGCTAATCTGAGCTACATAGCAAGGCCCTGTCTCAACAAAACAAAACAAAACAAAACAAACAAAACCCCCAACCCCCACACTTATAACTGAACAGGTCAAGCTAAAAGCAAAAGTGGTATTTTAAAGCAGGAGCCTTTCCAGGTGAGCCTGTAAACACAGGATCCTACGGGCCACGTGGGCTTCAGAGCCCTGAGGCCCGCGGTGTGCGCGGGCACCTCACTCTGTCTGGTACTCCTGAAAAGTTTGGGCCTAACCAGCAGGACTTTTACAAGTTTCACTGACACCCTCGGCGGGCTCGGCGAGGCTACCCCAAGCAAGCGGCCAACATTATTCCCATTTCACCTCAGCAAGTTCTCCACGGGTTTCTACTCCTGGGAGCCTCCCGGTACCGGGTCTGCCTCCCTCGCCTCTCCAAATGGCCTAGAAGAGGTCCTCCTCCTCCCGCCTCCCTACCCTCTACCGTGATGCCAGGTCACTCCACCCCGCCCAGTCCTGCCCCGCCCGCTGCTCGCCCCTCACCCGCACCCCGACTAGCCACGGTCCCCCGTGGGCGCAGTTAGGGGCGCCCTGCATGCCCTTCTCTCTTAGCTCGCGACCCCTTCTCCGCTCGGCCCCGTGCAGCTCCCAGACAGTAGCCCCCCCTCCGTGCTAGGCCCAGCGAGGTTGCGGGCAGTAGTTAGCCCGCTCTCGGGCTCCCGGCTCCCCAGCCTCGGCATGGGGCCCCCTCCCCGCGCCCGCAGCTGTTTCTCCTGCTGCCACCAACCTGTCCTAGGCCGAAGGGAGGAGACTCGGGCACAACCCCCTCCTAGCAGTGACTGCCCGCGCCTTCCACTGGCCTGACCCGGGGGGCGCCCGCGCCGCGCAGCCCAGCCTTGTTTTGCCACCGCGCTGCCCGGAGTCCCCGGATCCCTCCCGGGTTCTGAGCTGTCCCCAGGAGGGCAGGAGCGGCCGGGACGCAGCACAGCGGCGAGGAGGGCAGCTCGGAGTCGCGGCGGATGGCGCGCGGTTCCCCCGCCGCTGGCGGGCGATGGTGTAGGCCGCTGGGACAGCTGCGGCTCTGCCTCCGGGAGCCTCAGCTTCTCGCGCTTGCAGGGCGAGTGCCAGTGCCGCGCCCCGGCGAGCGCGTGCAGCGGGCGGACCAAGCTGGGGCTGCCGGCCGGCCAGGCTCCCTGTGGCCTCGGGTAGGGTCCTCGGGGCGAGAGCGGGGCAGTGGGCAGAGAGCCGGGCCCTGCGCGCTGGCGAGTCCCGGCTGCCCAGAGAGGGAACAGAAGGACCAGTGGGGGCTCAGGGACTCCAGCACAGCCCACCCTTTCCCCTCCCAGGAAGAAGCATTCAAAAAGCAAGGCCTTTCCTCCCCTATCTTGTGCATTTGACCACCGCTTGTCTCTGGCAAGATCGGAGAGCGGGTATTGTAGCTTCTAGGTGTCTGGCGCCTTTCCCGCCACCTGTCAGAGCCGAGAGCACAAAAACTTTTGCCCCACCCCCTTCGCGGGGGGCGGGGCGGGCCGGGGACGGAGGGGCGGGCCAGGCGCGGAGGGGCGGGCCAGGGGCGGAGGGGCGGGCCAGGGGCGGAGGGGCGGGCCAGGGGCGGAGGGGCGGGCCGGCTTTCCAGGGAGCTTGCAGACCTGCCAGCTGTTCGCCCAGAACAGCTGAGGTCCTGTTGACCCTGCTTGCTGGCTGGGTGAGTGCTTGGGGGAAGCATTGCCTCCTCCCAGCCCCACCCACAGCACGCACAGTCTTTTTGGGCCTCTTTCCTGATCTCCACTAGCTCCAGGTGACACACAGAGCTGCCACCATGGTTCATCAGGTGCTCTACCGGGCTCTGGTCTCCACCAAGTGGCTGGCAGAGTCGCTCCGCAGCGGCAAGCTGGGGCCCAGCCTGCGGGTGCTGGACGCATCGTGGTACTCGCCGGGCACCCGGGAGGCCCGCAAGGAGTACCAAGAGCGCCATGTGCCCGGCGCCTCCTTCTTTGATATAGAAGAGTGTCGGGACACAGCGTCACCCTATGAGATGATGCTGCCCAGCGAGGAGCACTTCGGAAACTACGTGGGCCGCCTGGGTATCAGTAACGACACGCACGTGGTGGTGTACGATGGCGACAACCTGGGCAGCTTCTATGCTCCCCGAGTGTGGTGGATGTTCCGTGTGTTTGGCCACCGTACCGTGTCAGTGCTCAATGGTGGCTTCCGGAACTGGCTGAAAGAGGGACACCCAGTGACATCTGAGCCTTCAAACCCAGAGCCTGCTGTTTTCAAAGCCACACTGGACCGCTCCTTGGTCAAGACCTATGAGCAGATCCTGGAGAACCTCCAATCTAAAAGGTTCCAGATGGTGGATGCACGGGCCCAAGGCCGGTACCTGGGCACTGAGCCAGAGCCAGATGCAGTAGGTAGGTGTCCCCATGGGTAGGTGGTCCATGGAGAGGAGGGAGTAGGAATGATTGGCACCTCCTCTGGGTTCTGCTGTCCTAGGTCTCACCTTGGTCTCAGTCTTTCCATCTGTAAAATGAGAACATTTGTCCTAAGCCTAAAGGCTCTTTCAGCTCAGGTGTACGAGGACCTATGTATGTGTGGCCATGGCCACGTGCTCAAAATTACCCAGGCTCAGCAGAGGTGTCCACCAACACACACACCCAGGCTCCAGTTCTCCCCAATGCACTAGAGCTCCCGAGCCAGCATTTGCATGGCTGCACGAAGCCTCCCAAGAGCGCGCGACTCCTCCTGTCTCCAAGAAACCCTTGCAGCCCTAGCAGCGGTGTCATCCCCAGCCCCTGCCCTCCCAGCTCTCCTGGGACCCAGACTGGTATTTGCCAAGGGCAGCCTGGTTGATAACTTTTCTGAATAGCTGCGGTTTGTTTACAGTCATCTGAGTTGTTAATAGCAGCTTCCAGCTCATGCCAGATGCTGGGCATTGTGTTGTCCCATCTAGCACGGAGTAGATGCCAGGGTATTAAGCCACTTGCTCCATGGCAGAGGCAGGATTTGCACCCAGGGCTGCCTTTTTTCAAACCAGTACTCTAAACCTGAGTGTACCCCATGCTAACCCAGCCCACTTCCTGAGACTTAGAGGGAGTCCCCTCTGCCAGGCCTTCCAGAGAGATGGCTCTTGAGTCCCTTTGGGTGGAAGGAAAGGCCTGGAAGGGTGTATGTTACTTGAAGGGCAGAGGTAGCCTCAGAAGAGGAAGTGCTGGTTTCTAGAGATCCTAAGCAGAGAGCGCTCAGGTTCTGGCCTTTGCGGACACTGGGCACAGGACTGGTGGTGGCTGGCCCTTTCTGGGTGGCTCTGGCTGGGGGAGATCCTCTGCAGGAGCTTGCTGCAGTGCAACACTTTGCCTGGCTTGTTGCAAAATGTCTCTTCCTTTGTGAGCCTCTGAGGGAGAGAACTGAAGGCTGGGAAAGCCATTTTGTAGTCTTAAGAGCTGCAGAGTCTGAGACAAAGGGGAGGCGCAGAGAGGCAGGGGCAATCGAGGCCACACAAACTATTGGTGACAGAGCCACCAAAGCTGCCCTCCCTGCCCAGCTTTTTCCAGGACCCTGCTCTCCACGCCTGGCCTGCTCTCTGAAGACCTGTGGCAGAAGACTCAAAGTTCATTTGGCACCACCCAGAGACTCCTGGCACCAGACACTTACAAGCCCCTTCTGGCCTTGGTCCAGGCGCCTTCCCTGCTGGGGACCTTGAGGGACCTTAGGCTGCCCTTGAGGGATGCACAGCAGAGTTAGTTCGATAGCTATTTCCAAGCCTGCTTGGAAGCCAAATGAGAAATAGGTGATTGCCGGGTGAGGCTATTGCATGCCCATTGTTTGAGGAGAAAACTGAGGCCCAGAGAGGAGAAATAGCCTGCTCTGGGTAGATTTCCTGAGAGCTCTGAATTCTGATCCCCTTCTCTGTGACCCTAACCCCATGCTAGTTTCCAGAAAGCTCCAAAGAACATCGAATCTCACTTTAGTGCAGCACTTGCTTTGTGCTGCGATCTTAGTCCAGTTGTTCAGCCTGGGTTCACCTGTCATAAAACGATCTGAGTTCTGTCCCCCTACCCACCTGGCATGTAGGCACTCATTTAAGTACAGCAGTGACTGCAGTTCTGAGAAGATAAGTGACTATTTAATAACCAGGGCCATGGAGAAAGACATAGGGGACGTGCCATCTCTCTCCTTCATTCTCTAAGAGGATTTGCTGCCTCCCGTATCAAGTGGTTGGGGACACAAAGATACATATGGTGCTGCCAGGTTCATGGTCCCCAGTCTGGGGTGGAGCAAGGCAGACACCTGTGGGATTAGTATTCTAGAGATAAAATGGTGGGGAGGCCTTGGGGACAGGGAGGGTCCTGCAGGGAGTGACCCCAAGAAGGAGCTGGGAACAGGGACTTAGAGTCCTGAGGCCACTTTCTACCGACCTGAGGCCTCAGTATTGTGTCTGTGCCCTGTGGTTCTTCGGTAGGGGTACAGGATAGGAAGCAGAGGGACCTGAGTATGCATCTAGGTGTGGCACTTAGCTGTGGCCACAGGCAGGTCCCTTCCCTTGACAAGAGAAATTCTGCCTTGTCAGAGTGATGGGGACAAAAACAGCCAGGAGGTTTTGTGAATATTGATCTTTGTACCTCTGCAGGGGAGGGTGTTGACCCCAATGGCCCTCAAAGGGAAGGGACAGGGCAGGGAGGTTTAGTCTTGCTCTGTAGAAGGGGCCAGGAGAAGGGCTTCCTCTGCCCAGGAAAGGCAAACGTGGCCAAGCCTTGACCCCAGCTCAGCAGGCATCAAAGCCCAGCCATTCCGCAAGGCCATTGCTGTGGGAGGGGCGAGTGAGCGGTGGCAAACACAGGGACTGGGGAAAGGTCAAAAGGCCGCTGCACCACCTTGTTCCTTCATGGAACCAAGCAACAGGTCCTGCCCCTCTCCCTCCCAGGGCCAGGGGTCCTGGCTGTCTGGGCAGCATTCAATAGTTTCCTGTTTGGCACTGGATTCCCTAGTGACTTCGGGAGCAAAGCCCAAGAGGCCAACAGGTGCTCCTGGCCTGGATCATCAACACCCATCTGCAGCCTGTGGAATGCAAACGCACCAGCTTGACATAGGTTCTTTGCCAAGACTAGAACCTGACTTCCTGACCTGAGCAGCGGAGGAACCAGAGGCCGTCTCATCTGTTCTCCTGCCTTAGTTTCCTAAGGAGGCCCTGAACTCCATGTTAACAAAGAACACACCCTTTGGGTTCCCACCAATCTGACGTCATAGACGCTTGTGTGTCCTGGGGCAGGTTACTTCCCTTGCTGAGCCTGCACTCTGCATCAGGGATGATAGGATAAATGATATCTGCAGCTTGGTGAGGACTGCGAGAAGTAGAACCAAGAGAACCTACTGCCTGCTGGTGAGCCTGGTACCAGAGTGGGGGTCTAGGGGTGGTGAGGAGGGGTTGCCATGAGGGTGACGCTGAAGATGGGAGTGGGAAGGGAGCAGCAGCGGGAGCCACTTCCAGTCCCCAGGCCCTTTCTTCCAGTTGGCCATTCTCCAGAGCTCTGGCCCAGGCTGGCCTTGGTCCTCCCACCCCTTGCTGGCTCCTACTCTCTCATGCTCATTGAAATTACCCAGGCAGGCCCCAGCCCTGACCTGGGGAGAGGATGGGGAACCCCAGCTCCCTAGCTGCAGCTCCTGTGCCATAGAAGCCTGATTTCTTTCATCTGCAATGCAAGGGGAAGAAAACAAACACCGTTCAATTGTGTGTCTTAGTACTCTTCAACTTGGCCCCTGGCCTGCGTGCTGACTGTGTAAAGCGGGGCTTCTTTAGAAAGTTCTGGAAACATTCGAAGCAGCCTGAGCTTTCGCCTGCTCTCAGGTGAAAGTCTGCAAACAAAAAAGATGAGATCTAAACACTGGAATAAAGTGCCTTTTCTGAGTAGCGTTCCCGTCTCTGCCTAGTTCTATATTCCCAGTTCCTCCTTCTCTCCCCTTTATACTCCTTAGCCTTCACCAAGGAAAGAGGCTCCTAGCACCCCACTGGGAAAGCCACCCCAGCACACTGCTGTGTCCAGCGTCTGCAGTGAAAGGTGTCCGAGGAAGATAAGCACCCAGGTGCACTGGGCACACCAGGCACCTGAGCAAGGCCCAGGCCCTGTGGGCGCAGCCAGCTCTGGCAAGGGTCCATCCCCTCTGGGCCTCTTGCTGGCTTTTCTGAAGTCCGTGTTAGCAGAGGGGCCTAACTGGGTGAGACAGTTCTAGAAGGACTCCAGCGTCAGCCTAGGCCCAGCCTGTTTCCATCCAAGCCTCAGAGGCCCTCGCAGGGGCCTGAAGGGACCACATTGCCCATTCCGGTCCCAAAAGAGGTGCAGCAATGGATGGCTCTGTGCTTTCCTTGGGTCAGTCTCCCCTTGTGCATGGCTATACTCTTATCCTAATTTAACCCCCCCCCCCCAGGGAAACTGAAGCTCAGAGAGGGGACATGATTAAGGTCACCCAGCCTGCAAGAGGCAGAGCCAGGCTTTGAACTTCCGTCTAACACCAGGTCACACGCTCTTTGCACAACCGCATACCTAATAGGAAAACCGGGGGGCTCGGTATCATCCTGTCTGTGGCCTTCGGTGAGCCATTTTGTTTCATCAAGCTCAGTATAGCCACTTGTAAGGTGGAGTGATGTCATATTGGGATTGTAATGATGTCTTTTAGCATTTGTCTTCTTTACTGGGTTCTAATCCCTCAGGAGGCCCAGGCTCTCACGCTTTCTCACCACTGCATCCTCAGCCACCACAGAGCAGAGTATCTACAGCAGTTTTATCCCATTTGCTGTTTTCCACAATGCCTTGAGGCAGGGCTATACCACTGTGTCCATTTTACAGATGGCAAAACTGAGGTGCAGGGAGGTGGGATGATTTGTCCAAGGTACAGCTAGTGAAAAGGTTAGCTAGTTGGTTAAGCCAGTGCTCATACAAACATCTGTCCTCTTGAGCAGTATGGCTTCGGACATCTCCCCTTTAAAATAGGCTTTAGGGAAGGGGTTCAAGAGTGTCAAATCATGGCATCAACTATGGGGTGGGGCAGGGCAGCTAATAATGAACTGAGCACGCCAGAAAGAGCAAAGGTGTTATTTCTATTTGCAAAGCTTCTGCGCTGGCTGTGGCTGGTGGCAACCTCCGGTCCCACCCACCCACCCGCACCTTCCTCCTACCCTTCCTAACCCTTGTCCTCTGCCCCTCCCCAGGACTGGGCTCTGGTCACATCCGGGGCTCCTTGAACATGCCCTTCATGGATTTCCTGACCAAGGACGGCTTCGAGAAGAGCCCCGAGGAGCTGCGCGCCATGTTCCAGGCCAAACGCGTGGACCTCTCGCAGCCCCTGATCGCCACTTGCCGCAAGGGTGTCACAGCCTGCCACATTGCCCTGGCTGCCTACCTCTGTGGCAAGCCCGACGTGGCCGTCTATGACGGCTCCTGGTCAGAGTGGTTCCGCCGGGCACCCCCTGAAACCCGTGTGTCACAGGGGAAGGGCGGGAAGGCCTGAGCGGCCCTGTCCCCTGCGCACTGCGATGCCCCCCCAGTGTAGTGAGTTGGCATGAGCTGCGGCCCATGGTTAGGCAGAGAAGGTCAAAATATTTTTCTAGAATTTCTGTGCAGAGCTTGCAGTTCCCCCAAACACTGAAATAAAGTGCTTTTTCTGAGTAGTGCGTCCCCGTCTCTCCCTAGTTCTGCACCCACAGTTCCTTCTCCTCTCCCCTTCATATTCTTCAGACTCCACCAAGAAAAGAG
>NDGN011306639.1:0-13115 GCA_002564285.1 Tympanoctomys barrerae
TAGGCTGTTAAGCTTAACCTCACTATCTGTCTGAATATCAAACATCTTTGGCATAACATGGAAAAGGTATTTTTCATTAAGTATTAATATGTTGAACTTTAAGTCCCTACCGAATATGATGAAAAAACATTTTTAAAAAATAATATATTTTAAAAATAGGCATAAATAATTATATACTTATGTTTACACATAAGTCCAGAAATCTAACCATATACAACCTTGTGGCAGGACAGTCCCACAACATTTATTTTCCTCTCTCCTGCCTTCATTCACCACACCCTTTTTTTTTTTTTTTTTTTGGACATTCATCTACCTGAAAGACAGCACAGCAGCAACTGGCATGTCATGACAAGCAGCCCATCTTAATTTTTGTTTTAAGATTTATACTGTATCTTTGACTTACAATCTACTTATGAGACATGGTATGATATTTTCTCCTAGTATTAGAAACTTTAAAAAGGATAGAGTACTGTAAGCAAACAGCAACAGAACTACTAGAACTAATAAACAAATTCAGAAAAGTAGCAAGGTACACTTTTTTTGAGACAGGGTCATGCTATGTAGCTCAGGCTGGCCTTGAACTCATTGTGTATCCTAATCTGGCCTCAAATTCATAGCAATCCACCTGCCTCAGCCTCCAGAGTACTGGGATTGCAGGTGTGTCCCATCAGGCCTGACTGCAAGGAATACTTTCAACATACAGAAATCATTTTTGTGCTCTATCAGTGAACAATCAGAAAAAACATTAAGAAAATTATTGCATTTATGAAACCATCAAAAAGAGAGTACAATACTTAGAAATAAATTTAACTAGGGAGGCAGAACTATAGAACATTACTGAAAGAATCAAAATAAGACCTAAGTAAATAGAAAGACATCCTATGTTCCTGGGTTGAAAGACCTAATATTGTTCACATGGAATATTTGTCAAATCGATCTTCAGGTTCAGTGCAATCCTGTAGAAATTCCAAGCCTCCTCCTCTTCCTCCTTCTCCTCCTCCTCCTTCAAGAAACAGAAAAGCAGATTTCTGTACAATTATAATGGATCTTTAATGGTAAAACTGTCTTGAAAAATAAGAGCAAAGCTGGAAGATCCTTAATTTAATTTAATTTTTTTTTTTTTTGCGGTACCAGGAATTGAACTCAGGACCCTGCGCTTGCTAGGCAAGCACTTATTCTATTGAGCTATCTCCCCAGCCAGAAGATCCTTAATTTTAGAATGTACTACGAAGCAGCAAATCAAAAAGTGTCATATTGGGAGAAATATATAGATCATGAAATGGAATTGAGCCTTCAGAAATAAATAGAATGATGATAAATTGTTTTTTGCCCAGCAAACCCAAAACACTCAATGGATAAGAAGTTTCTTCAACAAAGGATTCTTCTCCACAACTGAACTCAATGGATCACGATGCCCCCAGTTTCACCTTGTGGATTAATCTGTTCACAAGTTCAGAGCGTCACTGCCTTATTGGGAGGTGGGGCCTAAACTGATGTGGCAGGTCACAAGGGGTGTAGCTCTGAAGGCTACCTCTTCTCAGGCTCGTTTCCACCTTCTCTGCTTTCCTACTGCTGTGGAGAGAGCATCTTTGCTTGGCCACGCCCTTCTGCTGTGACAGTCCAGCCCCACCAGAGGCCCACCTCCAAGGAACCAGCCTGCCATGGACTGAGACCCTGACACCAGGGGCCAAAAGAAACCTTTCCTGTTTAAACCATAGATATCAGCTCTTTCCCTCCAGAAATGAAAAAGTGAACCCAACTGAAAATTAGGCAAAGGATTTAAATAGATTTTCATCCAAGAAGATGTCCTCACCTCAGCAGCACATATACTAAAATTGGAACAAAGACGATGTGCCGATGGCTAAAATATCCCCTGAGGATTGTGCTGTTTGGCACTGGGTAGCATTTGATCGCTTTACAAGTGACTTGATTCTGGTGGTGGTGCTGGTGGTGTCATTTTTTATCTTTAAGTCTGGCAGTTTTATTAGGAGCCTCTTGAAATTAGCTGTTTGAGGTTAATGTTCCCTGACACACAGAGTAACTTTTAGGTAAATTTGCCTCTTTGATTTAAAGAAAATTTCCTCCAATTCTATTTTTAAGTGTTTCTTATGTTTTATTGTTTTGCTTTTCTTCGTGATAGATTCCAATTATGTGTAGGTTGGCTCTCTTTTGTCAGTTTTTTTCTATATTTGTCCTTTTATCCCTAATTTAATAAACCCCTTTGTGCTGTCTCATTTGACTTGCGTTTCTGTTTTTGTCCTCCATTTCCATCACTGTGCCGCATCCCCTTCCAGTTGCGCTCTCATCCCCCTGGCGCCATTTTGTTTCTTGACCACAATTTCAGTCCTCCGTGCCCTGCCCTCAGTGTCTTTTCATGGCTTCCTTCAATTGATATATTTTTGCCTTGTGGTCCTCTATCACAGAGGAAGTTGTTTTTTATTAAGATTTATTACTTCACGAACACTTTTGGTCAGATTCTTCATCTATTCCATGGTAACAATTTTTTCTGGCCAATGTTCTCTGGTAGGCTTGACTGACCCAGCCCCCCTTTTAAAAGTATCTTTATATTTCTTTTGTGCTAATTCACTTTAGACATTCTATGCCTTGGAATGAGTTGGATTTTCGTCTCCAGCAATCTATAGAAGGCTCTTTCAGGGAGCGACGTTCTGTTGGCCTCACCCGCCATCTCTCCACTGGGCTGCCATGGGGTTCTTGCACATTTCTGGTCTCATCTCATCTCCCAGTTCCCATAATGACATTGCCAAGACTTCCTCCACAGGCTTCAGATCTGCACATGCCTTGTAGCCAGGGCGCCTGACTGTATGATTCGCAACTCCTTAGGGGCTGTTTAGCATGTCTGGAGACTTTGTTGCTTGCCACAGTTCGGGGCGGGGGTTGATGCTACAGGCATCTAGCGGGTGGAATCCAGCCATCTTGCCAGCCCTCCTATCAGGCATAACGCAACCCCATAACACAAGATTATTATGCACTTGTGCCAAAGCTAACAAGCTGCTTTACAGTGAGCCCTCGGCTACAAGTGCAATCTTTTGGCTGTGTTGTTGTTGTTTTTAAATTGGCCACTCTTGGGCTGGCCTGTGAGTCTGCAAATCATCCCTAACCTTTGCTCCCTGCCCCAGGTAATTTCTGTGGGTGCAGTAATTTCATCTTTGTGGCTTTTGTTTGGTCTTTGCTTCTGCTGATCTTTATGTGCTCCTGAGCCTGTGGTTTCTATAATGGAGTTCGTATTAGTTTCATCTTGACCTTTTTGATGATTGAACTTCCAGGAAAAGAAGAGGGAATTTGCTACCCCCCCCAGCCCACCCCACTCCCACTCCAACATTCTCATGCGAATCTCTGGAGGGATATTTGCAGTCTTCAGCTTTGGATGTTTCTGTTTAACCAAGAATAAGAGTTCAGGCTTCAGATGCACCCACAGCCTGTTTGGGATTATGACTTCCCAAGGAGAATGCTTTTATCCGCAACTTAGTACTAAGGTTCTTGGTTGGTTTCAAGTGTGAATGGTGAGGGGTGATGGGTTGAGCGCCAGGTCCACACACCTAGCTCTGTGCCCCAGGCCCCCGTACTCCCCCATGCTGGGTTCTGGGATCACCTCCAGGGTCTCCTTCACTGTCAGTCAATGAGAAACAACGCTAAGGTTCACAGGACACAGCAACACCCTGAAGGCGAAGGCCCCCCACCTTCTTGTGTTCACTTAGTTTTGGCTTCTGTGTATTTTACACTCTCTTAGCCAAATCATCGATTAACTTTCCGGAAAATTCTTATTTAACCAGCAATGTTTGCTGTTTTCAGAGTGAGGGTCAGTGTGTGTCTTACCTCCACTATACTATCCTTACCTACCTAAGCCTTTGTTTCCTTTTCTCCAAAATGGAAATAGCTGGCTATGGTGGTGCACACCTGTAATCCCAGCACTGTGGGAGGCTGAGGAAGGAGGATTGCAGATTTAGGCCCAGGCTGGGCAATTTAGCAAGACTGTCTCAAAATAAAAACTAAAAAAGGTTTGGAGAGTGCTGCTCAGTATGAAGGCTCCAATCCCCAGTACCAGGGGGATTGGGGGAGGGGAGGAGTAATAATAACAGTTCTCTCAGGAATATTTGGAATGGGATAATACATGTAAATCACCAAAACAGTGCTTGGCAGATAGTGGGTTGGAAGAAAGACCCTGTCAAGGGCTAGCTTCTCCCCACCTTCCTTCCCAGCCTCTGCCTTGTGCTCCTCTTCCAGATATGGTGGAATAACTGGAGCAGGGAGAAGGTCTGCTGAGCATGCCCTGGGACCCTACCTCCGGGCTCTGGGTCCTTGCCTGGCCCCTCCACCTCCCTGGTGCGGGTCCCCCGCCGCAGCCACCACCAGAGTCTCACAGAGGTTTCACTGTTTCCCTTCACTGTTTCCTCCCTCGCTGGAAAAAGGCCAGAAATAACATTGCTCAGTGCCAGCACCGCCCAGCAGCTGGAAGCCACTCCGTTGCGCCGTGGGGAGGGAGGGCTGCCAATCTCAGGGACTCAGTCTCCCCAACTCCCTCACCCCTCCACCCCATAGGCCTGAGGGAGGGTTGGAGGTGGATGGTTTTGGTAGCTTTTAAGTTTTAAATAATTTAAGATTTAGGGAGGAAAAAAGAGAGCAGAAACACTACAAAGAACTTTCATATGTCCTAAAGTCAGAATCCCCCAAGCTTCCCATTTTACCTTATTTGCTTTGTTACTTGTATCAGTCTGTCCATCCATCCATCCATCCATCCATCCATCCATCCATCCACATGCACACGTACATCATCATCATTATATTGCTAGCGTTTTCTGGACCATTTGAGAGATAGTTGCAAATGTAAAGTTCCTGTACCCTTCAGTATCCCTTAGTGTATGAGATGTGAATATTTAAATTTTTTAAAATTATTGGGGCTGGGGAGATGGCTCGGTGGAATAAGCGCTTCCCTGGCAAGCTCAAGTTCAGTCGCTGGTACCATAAAAATAAATAAAATTAATTAATTACAGTAAAACACTTTGCCAATAACCCCCTTCAGAGTACCCCCTCTCACTTTGAACACGTTTATCCCATGGTTCATGCCACTTTCTGCAAAAGCCCTGAAAGCCCTCTTCTTCGTGCAGTTAGCTGCACTATCTTGGCTGCTTCGAGGTCCTGATCCGATTAAAAGCCTTTACCTTTCACTATCATTTTGCCTTTGAGGAAGGGCCAGAGGTCACCCAGTGCCAGATTCACTGAGTATGCTGGACGCAGATACAGCAGACTGTGTTTAGGAGCCTGCTTTTCTGTTGGACAGCACTCGGCGGCAGCAGTGACTAGATTTTTGATCACATCTCATAAAGACAATCATGAAAGAGACCTTCCAGAGCTGCTTCAGACAGGGGCAAGGACAGCAGAGTGTGTGTGAAGGGAGGAGTACTGTGAAGATTAATGGCAACGTCTCTGATGTAAAAAATCTTAAAAATTTAAACATTTACCCTGTGTTTGATCACACCTCATATATTCTTAAACACAGGGAAAATTTCCCTCATCCTCAATAGGATTATCAAATTCAAGAAATGAAATGCATACAGTAATCTGAGGTAACATTCATAATTTTCCAGTTTCCCAGTCATTCAAACTCCATTATAGAAAAAAGAGAAAAGATCTTTCCAACCAGCCTGCTCACCTAGAATAGTTCCTCAGTCTACTCAGTCTATCTCTGCCTTTCGTGGTCCTAGCATTTTTTTTTTTTAAGAGAAGGGTCTACAGGGTGTTCAGGGTGTCACTACTAGATCAGACTCGTAGTGATCCACTTGTTTACAGCTGGGATTACAGGCGCATGCCACCATGCACAATCTCAATCGTATCTCAGGGTGCCCCTGGGGCAGGGCCTGGAGATTGAATCCTGCAGCCCCTGTATCTGCTTGCAGGTACTTTAATCTGCTGAGCTATTTGGTCAGCCCAGTCCTAGCATCTTTGAGGAGAATGAATCAGGCATTTGTAGAACATCTCTGACTCTGAGTTTGTCTGATGTTTCTTCCTGCTTAGATTCGGGCAGGAACACAGCAGAAGAGACTTTGGTCCTCATAGTGTAAGAGATGTGACAGCAATTTATCCCATCGCTAACCAAGTTATCCTTAATCACTTGATTAAGGAAACTCACAATTTGCTCTATTGCAGTTAGTCAATATTTCAGGAATATCTAACTATCCTGTTCCTCATCAAACTTTCACCCTATGGTTTTAGCATCCAAGAACATGAATCAGTCATTGCCAATCTGTGGCTTTTTAAAACCTCTACATATGAGGCTGGCAAGATAGCGCAGTGGACTAAGTGCCTGCTTAGGCAAGCCCAAGGACTGGGTTCAATCCCTGGCACCACATGCTGTGCCAGCCCCCTGGGCATGCTGAGCCGTCCATCCAGTCTGGGTGTGGTGGTGCATGCCTGTTATCCCAGTGCTAGAAAACTGAAAACAGGAGGATCATTGTGAATCCGGGCTACATAGTGAGACCCTGTACAAAATACATTTTAAAAAACCTCTTCATAATTTCATATTGAAATCTAATTGGCATAGTAAAGAGCTCCCCCCACCCCAGTTAGTTGTATTTAGCTTACTTACACAATATGGACTCACATTTTCTTTTATTTAACGCTGTATTATTGTCACTATGGTTATTTATCTTTTAAAATTAAGGGATTGGGGAGCTGGCTCAGAGGCATAAGCACCTATCTGGCAAACACAAGGTCCCAAATTCAATCCCTGGTGCTGCATGCTGTGCTGATGTGGCAGAACTGGGCATAGTGGTGCATGCCTGTAATCCCAGCACTGAGGTTCACCATGAGTTTGAGACCAGCCTGAGGTCTGCAAGAGTGAACACAAGGCCAGCCTCAATGCATAGCAAGATGCTGTCTCCAAAAGAAATTAATATTTTTGGTGCATTATATATGTAGATATAGATATAGATAGATAGATCACATTCATCATAGCAAAACTCTTCCTGTACATGATCTATCTTGATTCCTTTTTTCCTCATTCCCTCCCTTCAACCTGTCTTCCCCTCCTTACTTACAAAAGGTTTGTTTCCATATTTCCTTGTACTCTCTTTTTTTTTCTTTTTAATAGTTATTTATTTATCTAGAAGTTTAAGTTGTCCTGGAGTTGGTCAGTGGGAGCCCAGTAGCATTTTAACTGTTGTCCTCTCATTTAAATTAGGGCTGTATTGTCTGGCTTCACTCCTACCAGACTGCCTAATATTTTCCTAAACGAATGAATGAATTTATACAGCGGTAGCAATAATACTAACTCTCACAAGGTGTTTGTAAGAAGAAAATGAGCCATTGCGTATTAAATTCTTGGAAAACCAACAGCGTCAACAGCAGGCATCTATCCCTTGCTTTCTGTGTGCCGGCTGCTGCTGCAAGGCTTTCACACACTCCTTCATCATGCTGATACCATCACGTGACGTCATCGCCTTCTTGCCCAGAGAGGAAACTGAGGTTGAGAGCAAGGAAGTAGTGTGTCCAAGGCCATGCAGGGAGGAGCCAGGGTTTGAGGCCAGATCTACCCAGCCTGCATTCTGATCACTGAGCCACACTCCCCTCATATGTGTGTCCAGCACAGAGAAGCAGAATAAAATAAGAACTGGGTTCATGGGTTGAGGGTGGAGACACAAGAGGGGCCAACAAGAAGATGGATGCAGAGGTGACAATACAGACACCTGAAAAAGTAGTCTTCGTGGGCACTGTCCCATTGCTCTGAGCAGTCCTCTCCTAGACAGAGCCTGCCACTGTCTGGCCTGCCTGCTATCAGTCCTGCCACCACACCTTCCTCACCCAGGCACCGCTGTCCTCTGTCGACAGTGCAGGCGCTGGGCTCCCAGGGCTCCTGACCGTTCCTGACCATGCTCAGGGCCTTGACTCTGACCCTCTCTCTTCCAGCACAAACACCGTGGCAGCAGTTCCACATCGTTCACTGGCTTAGGCCACGCGTGTCTGTCTCTGGGGTCCACAGAGACAGCAAATCCAGCTTTGTCACCATGTGGCCCCTGGATCTACCTGGCTTGTGATAGGAGATCTCTAAATTCATTCACTGTATGAGTCAACAGCACTTCGCTATCTCACCCTCTCCTCCTCTGAAGCTCCCCAAGGTCTGGTGTAGGAGTCACCAGCTATAAAGGACACAAGTGCAGTGAGGATCAGAGACGAGAAAGCCTGTACCACAGGTCTCACACTGGGCAAGGAGAGCTGGAGCCCAGGCAGGGCTCAGCCCATCTACAGGCACTGTGTCCCCCTCTGTCCTTAATGCGACACTCAGATCCATGGAAATACCCCCGTTTATCTGGAAATCTATGTAGAGGACTTTGGGTGGTAGAAAGTTTATAGGCAAATGGAGTTGCTTAGGTTCCCAACACTTAATTTTAAGGTCCATGTAGTCAAGTTGTTATTAGTGATTGCCATTAATACCGTGCCCTCAAGCCGACAGCTGTGCTCACCTGCCCAGACCTGTTGGTGACCAGAGAAGACATTTCTGGGAACGTGCCTTCACCTGTCCCAGGGAAGTTTAGACCCACCTCTAGCAGCAGGGGTCAGAGCTAACCCCAGTGGGTTAGGAGATGTACCCGAGGGAACTTGTGCTCTGCTGTCATTAACTGACACAGGAAAGGACTTTCTTCATCAGGTTTACGAATAAGGCCAAGTGGAGGGTGAATAGAAATTCAAAGCAAAAGGTCTCTTACAACCCAGTAGTGGGCCAAGACCAGGAGCGGTCTCTCTGTATCTGACTCACTGAGATACCTGGTTACATAGATGCACCCCACATGAATGGAGGTAAATAAACAGGACTTACATGATGGTAATTCACAAATGCTATGAGGTATGTTCATCTTTCATAAACATGCATCCACCCAAAGCAATACTGGTGTGTGCTGGACCTTAGTGTCCAATGTCTTAGAGAAAGGAAGGCAAAATGCAAGCTGGAGTTAGACATATCTAGTGTCCAACTGTTGGGTAGAACATCTTATGCACAAAATGATTCTGAGCAGCAGTTTGAATGTGTGATTCCAGGTGTGGATTCCAGAGGCAGGGACACGATGTGATTTTGGTTGAATTTGACATACGAACTGAGAAAGAAGTCTCTGTATATGTAATAAAACTTTGCAAGTCAAAGTGCTTAATCAAATACCATCGCCTTGTTCTCAATAGCCTAAAATACACTTGAATAGTTTACTCCAACCCCTGTGGTGGGCTAGCGTAGCACAATTTGATGGCACTTGATGTGAAAAGGAGGTCCCCAACTGAAGAGAAGAAGAATTATCTAGTGAAGTGGAAAAGGCGGGGGAGCCTGAGGTGGCTTCCGTGAATGCTGAGGAAGCTCTTCTTGTGCCCTCATTTAGAGAACAAGGTCTCTGGGGGAAGTAGCTTACAGATCATCCACTTCTCCATGTTCCTGTTGAATTAGTCAATGCCATAGAATTTTGTAATTCTTCATTCAGTAAGTACACCCTATCACCTTGGAATTTGTCTCAGTTTTTCTCTAGTTAATATATAGCATCAGTATCCAGAGGGAATTCAAAGGAACCCAAGTACTAAGACATTGCATGAGCACTCACTAGAATGAATGCTCTGTGCAGACAGAGATTTCTCTCTTTTGCTCACTGTGGGGTCCCTAGCCCTGGGTATCAAGTCTGGAAGATGGTAGGTGTTCTGCAAATATTTGGGAATGTCTGTCCTGAGATTCCACAAGGCAGAGATGGGCAGAGATGCCATCTCCAGAGATGCACACATTAGGACTGAGAGAACATCTCGCTAGAAGCTGGCTTCCTATAGCTGCGATATCAGTGTACTGCTGCTTCCATTAGTCCAGCAAAGTGCTGGCAGGGGTGATTCCTTCCAGTGGCTCTGAGGGTACAGCCTCTTTCTTAACTTCCAGTGTCTCCTAGCAATCAGTGGCCGGTAGACACATTACTCTCAGCTCTACCTTCAATTTCCACATGGTCTTCTGTCTGTATCTTCTCTTACTATTGGACATCATCACCTGATTTTGGGCTCACCGAGGAAATCCAGCAGGAACTACTCTTGAGTTCCTGCTCAATGATACCCACAGAGACCTGTTTTCCAAATAGGTAGTTATATTTTTTGTTTTTCTTTCTGTAGAGCTAGGTATTGAACCCAGGTCCTCATGCATTTTAGGCAAATGTTCTACTACTGAGCTATATCCCTAGCTTTGATGTACCTAGTTTTATGGGGGGAACACATATCTCACCCCAACATTAGCCCCAAGGGTCCCTGGTACCAAGGATTCCTGTCTCTGGGCCTTCAAACCCTCATGGGTTTAGGTTGCCCCATGTGGCCGGTAGAGTGCTGCCAGCTGTCACATGCAGCTCTGGGGAGAAGCTCATGGCCCACACCACACAAGGGACCTTGGCAGCAGCTCTGGCCTAGCCATGAGCTGACAGCACCCCTGGGCAGCATCTCGGTTGCAATTCCGTGTGAGACTCTGAGCCAGGACCTCCCAACTAGGCAGCTCTGGAATTCTGGGTATGCAGAACCTGGGAGGTGATGCATGTTTATTGTTTAGAGGTACTAAGGTTGCCATGCGGCAATATCTTATGAATCCAGGTTCTGGTACCGGGTGTGGGAAACTGTCATAAACAAAAATATCCAAAGATCTAGGAGTTGCTTTGGAATGAAGAGCCAGCAGGCAAAGCTCGAAGGACTTCAGGGACCGTATTAGTGAAAATGTGAATGCCCCAAGGAAATGCTTAGGGAAGCCTTGTACCTTCTGTGAAGGCCTCTCTTGTGGAAGAGAAAGGGGGATCTTACGGGAAATTAGGAGGGGATCCATGTATGGAGGACGTTTATGTTAAACAGGAAGAAGTGGATACTTGATAGATTTGAAAATCCTAAGCTTCTGCAGAGGTAAACAGTGCTAAAAGTAAGAAACAGATCTCAAAAAGATCAAATCCAAGATACTGACAGGAAAGAAAAGGTCTAAAAATGAAGTCGCAGTTTGCCTGATAGGTCTTTTGTTAAGACTTCAAGAAAATCTAGGTGATATCTGAGAATACTGTTCTTGCAGGTAGGAGAGGCCCCTAATGTCAAGGGTGTGTCTCTCAGATTCACTCAACCCAATGACAAGGGTTCTAATAAACTCAAAACTGTTGTCCCTCAGCAAAAGCCCAAATAGAGAAGGGTCTGGCTTAATAAGACTTGTGTGCATGACTCGTGTGTGATGGAGTGTGCCCCAGTAAGAGTCTCAAAAGCCAGGTGCAGGGTCGGCGAGATAGCTCAGCAGACTAAGCACCTGTTTAGGGAAGCCCAGGGACCGGGGTTTGATCCCCAGCACCACATGCTGTGTCAGCCCCACCCTTGGGCATTCTGAGAAGGCCACTGTGACTAGGCATGGTGGCACAGGCCGGTATCACCAGCACTGGGGAGGCTGAAATAAGTGTATCACCACAAGTCCAAGCTGCATAATGAGACCCCGTACCACATAAATAAATAAATACATGATTTATAAAATTTAGAAAAGACACAGAGAAAGGAAGACAAAATGATTTATAAGAGATCTTGGAGATCTTAAAAAAATCCTAAGCACAGAGGCATCACCAGTTTGATCTAAAAAGGATGGGGAAGTTACAAAACGAGAAGAGTGATCTGGGGCCTCAAATTTTATAGATTTCAAGGCAGGTTTAGACCTGTGCACCTCTGCTGAGTTGTATGCAGGAGGAGAGGTGATTCAGACAGCAAATGTTGGGCAGGTTCAGCCAAGAGCCATGCAGGGTGACTTCTGAATTTTACTCAAGGGACCTGCAACATCTGTGCAGTCTAGGTTATATCACTGGTGTGCAACTCCGTTGTGTCTTCCATTGGCCTCTTTGGAACAGCAGTGTTGTTCTGAGCTTGTCCTATGATACTTTACTTTTTTCTCATTCATTAATATTTTAATCGGCACTAGTGCTCAAGTTATGCATTACAGACGCACAGTTACCTTTACAGATAGAATCGGATTGGTAATTGGGAAGAGAAGCTGCTGTTCAGAAGCTGCTGTTCAGAAGCTGCTTGGGAATCATTTGCAATTTCATTCCTTGCCTTAGAGCAGATGACTTTCATGTGGCCCCAGAATACATACTACAGGCTATCATAAAGGTTTTTAGCTGTGTTCTATAGAATGAGAAGTATTTTTCACTTTGTTTTTGCTTGCTGCATAACTGGTGAAGGGCCTCGGTTGACACATGACACTGGAAAGGCTTCAGGTTCTCTTCATGGGAGCAAGGACCTGTTCCTTCAGCAGACCAAATGCTTAGTAACGTTTCTGTTAAATGTTCACTCTGAGGGCTGGTGAGATAGCTCAGTGGACTAAGCACCTACATAGACAAGTGCAGGGATGTGGTTTGATGCTACATGCTGCGCTGGCTCCATCCCTGGGTGTGCTGAGCCGAGACTGGCTGTGGCGCCGCACGCCTGTACTCCCAGAGCTGGGGAGGCTGAAAACGAGTCTGAGCTGTGTAATAGGACCTGCCATCCTCAGGTCCGCAGCCCTGAGGCCACCATCGGCGGCGTGCAGCCCCACGCTCTCCTGCGGCTCCTTGGGCTGGCCGTGTCCACCCTGGACTGCGCCGCCCGTGGCTCTCCCCCTATGATACGTTAGATGATGGGGGCAGGGGAACTTGTCTCCACAGCTCAAGGGCTAAGGATGGAGAAGAAATGTGTTCGAGCCGCTGTGCTGCCTACCCTAGGAGAGTCCTCCCGCGCCTAAGTCATCTGTTGTTCTGGGCCTAAAACTGATGCAGAGATAGGGGGAGACTTTGGGTCATGGGATGGGATGTGTGTGTCTGATGTGTGCGAGAGACAGGCATTGTCAGAACAGAGAGCAGGGTACGGTAGCCAGCCTCCAGGACGACCACCCCAGCAGGGTCATCTGGTGCTCACGTGCTTGTGTAGTCCCCTGTCCCGAGGGAACATTGTTGGTCTACGTGACCAAGAACATACGGCAAAAGTGATATTCTGTCATTTCTAAGATTTGGTTATAGAAGACAGTTTTAAACTTAGCTTGGTTCTCTTAAAGAGAAGGTTCTCTCTCTCTCTCTCTCTCTCTCTCTCTCTCTCTCTCTCTCTCACACACACACACACAC
>NDGN011306662.1:0-16848 GCA_002564285.1 Tympanoctomys barrerae
TATATATATATATATATATAGAGAGAGAGAGAGAGAGAGAGAGAGAGAGAGAGAGAGAGAAATGGCAGGAAGTGGAGTCAGAATATTGGGTAGGAGTGAGATACTGTAGGGCCTTACAGACCACAATAAGAACTTGTTTTATTGTATTATGGTGTTGATGATGTATTATACTGTGAAATGGAAAAAAAAAGTGGAGGTTTCTGAGAGAGGTGATCAAATCTTTGATATCACCATGCAAAAATTGGTGGTTGCCATATTGCTTCTGTTCTCTACCCTATCACAGTGACAAGTTACAGATGTCTGTAGGCCCAGTTTCTTTTTTTTTTTTTAATGTTATCTATAATCTAACTTCAAAAGCAAAACTCCAAAAATAGTCATGTAAACACATGGGCACCCATCCATTCACCCATACACAGAGAAAGCCCTTCGGAGTTGAATGATTTTGGCCCCTTGTTGCCATCTGGGACAAGCTGCTGTGGGGCCAGGGCAACTGCAAGTTGGTGCATGTGAAGATACATAAGGCAGAGAAAGAAAAGCAAAGAGGTTGGACAGTCCGATGATATGGGGGTAAGAAAAACTTACCCTGATTGCTTTGAGTACAGAGGGGCACATTTGGGATGCAAATCAAACTTTGTCTGGAAAGAGAGCAGTTCTCTGTACTTTGGAGGTAGCTGATCCCCCAGTTAACAGAAGGCAGAGTAAACTTTGCTTTGAACCTCCCTGAAATCTGTCCTTCCTGCTAAAATGTGTATGTACAGAGTCTCATCATGAATGAATCCCTAGAACATAACTTTATTTCTTAAGTCTATTTCTCTTACTCTTATGCAGGACTTCAAACTTGGCATACTTCTCCTAGGTTGAAATCGATCCAGTTTTGCTAATTGTAGCAAGATTTCTGTTCTGGCCAGGATGCAATCCAGTATGTCTAGTGCTCAGCCTTACTTGAACATCAAATTGAAGATCACTTTTTAAGGGAGACAGAAAGAGAATTCCTCATACAGAGATCGCAGTTATAAAATAAACCGATTATGCATAGCCTTTGCCTGCACACCTGTCTGCTCTCATTGACATGAAGAGGGAGGTAAATGAGAGGGGAGATAAAGTATGACAAGAATAAAATAATGTTGGCTTGATGGCTTTTGTAATGCATAGAATTTCTGCCAGTAATGATAAGAACTTACTTGTAGCATGTTTTAAAGAAAAATGATGGTCCTTTACTTATTTTTTGATATTTTATTTATTTATTTACTTATTTATTTGGTATAGTGTCTCACTACGCAGCTCCACCTCAGACTCATAGTGATCCTCCTGTCTCAGCCACCCCAGTGCTGGAATTACAGGCATGCACCACCACACCTGGTTTTGGTGGCCAGTGTTCTGGAACCCGCACAGCAGGTCCACAGGGTTCGAACCTGGGTCCTTGTGCTCTCCAGGCAGGCACTCAGACTGCTAAGCTATTTCCCCAGGGCTGATGATCCTTTAATAGAGGACTTTTGCCTCTGAAACTGCCTTGGCTGAGCTATTCATGTGTAACAACCCATCTACATTATAGACACTCAGAACTTTTCCCTTTATTTACATTCTTACAGATAAAAAGCTATAATATTTTAATACTGTAACAAAGGTGTCTTTCTTCCAGCAAGCTCTAGAAAGGAAAGGCACTCAATATAAATATACAGAGGAAAAGCTTTAAATATGCTCTTCATTCTCAAATAGCATTAAAAAATAATTGTCTCAGAAAAGCCAACTTGCCTCTAAGTTTACATCATGTTATTTGCGGAAGATCTCAGATAGCAATAAAAACATTTTCCTTTCATCAAATGGCAGGAACAATAAATAAAATCTTTTGATAATACAAACATAAACTGCATTTGTTTAACAAGAATTGAACGTTGCACTCTCAATTTGCCACCATTAAGGTCACTGTCTCCACAGTCCTGGCTTCCAGCGTGGGTGGGTATAAGGAAAAAGGAATTAGCAGAGGGGAAAAAAAGCCCGATTTCCCTTTCAAATGAGCATGCTCATGATGAGAAAAATAAATGAAGGAAATGTGGCAAATGCTGGCTACGCTATATACTTCCTTAGCATAGGTACCACATCTTATTCAACTCGTTCCTCACAGTTTTCCACAGAACAGAGCTAATTAAGGAAGAGCAGATCTCCCTTTCTGGAAGATTTATTCTGGAAAAAGCCCACTAAATGTTAATCTACTTAGTATATGTGCTATCAAATCAAGCGTAATGTTAATCTATTTAAAACAGCCAAGAAAATGTCATATACAGACTAAGCAAAAGTTTTGATCCTTACGGTGCATTGACAACTGGTAGTCAATTTGTAATATCCCGCTGAACTGAACCAGCATGGTGCTGGGTTTAGGAGGCCCACCCGAGGGTTGTTCTGGCAGCATAAGAGGCAGAACTGGAGAGGAAGACGCTTGGAAGACTTTGGGAGCTGTTTGGAAGCTATAGGAAGCTGTTGGAAACTATTGGTTTTCCTGAAGGAGCTTCTCAAGCTGGCTTTTCTGATGAACTCAGCTTTTCTCATCATCAAAGGAACTCGGGGACCTCCCTGCCACTGAGAATGGCTGCAGTTCATTTGGGGGACGCTCTGGCCCTCCTTGTGAGCATCGTTTCCTGGTTCTGGAAGGCAAGGTGGTGCACAGCTCAGTCTATGGGAGAAGCTTTCTGCTTTGGCTTCCCTGATGGGGACTCAGCTCTTGTCAGCAGAGGCGCTCAGGCCCTCATTACTGATGAGGATGGCTGTGGTACTTGTGGGGGAGCTCAGGTTCCTACGTGGAGTGTTTCATCCTGGCTCCAGTTCAGATCCCTCAGCCTGCTGGCACAGATCCTTCGACCCACTAGCATAGACTTTCTGGCTTCCACCACTGGCCTTTGGTCCTTCCCAGCACAGAACTATAGAACAGGCCTGCGTGAGACGTCGTGGGATTTTGGCTTCCGGTTGGACTCATGGGGAGAATTGTTATGAGCTCTAGGTCTCCCGCTGGACTTGGGCAGGATATTGCCATGGGATCCAGGCCCTCAGCTGGATTCTTTTGGTCTTAGTGTGTGGACAGATTTCTCGTACCCTTTTTGTATATGACTCTGGGTGACTTATAAAATGATCTTATAATGAAGTGTCCTGTATTGTTTCACCTTACAAACCCCTGGCTAAAACAATCACTTGTTTATTTATTTTGTCTTTTTGAGCTATGGTTTTGTTATGCAGTTCAGACCACCCTTGAGCTAACTTTTTAGCCCAGGATGGCTTTGAACTCAAATCCACCTGCCTCAGCCTCCAAAATGCTGGGATTACAGGCATGTGCTACCAGGTCTGGCATGATCAACTTGTTTCTAAAAATTTAACTAAAAGTTATAAAACTAAATACTGTAGCTTGGATTTTATGGAACATGTACCTACGCTATAATTACTAGAATAGGAATGAATCAAGTGAATATCCTTTAAGTTAATCTTTCTCTTTTAAGGTAATTTTTCTGACAGAGATGTAGGCTAGTAGGATATAGTATCCTTAGATTCTGTTTGAATTTGGATGATGATGATGATATTGTCATTTTAATTAGATTTAGTTTTCGTTTTCCAAGGTTCCTACTATAACACTAGTCTATAAATTTCTTTGAGCTGCTTCTTATGTTTTCACCCCTGTTATCTGTTTTTTGGTTATTAATTGGAATGCTACCAGACCCTCATTTGCTAGTAGCTTTGTGTATAAATTAGAAGAGCTTTCTACCCTCATTTATTGATCTTATTGACTATATTATAAGATTTCCTATTTTACTGTATAATCAATAGGCCTTATATGTTATTGATTTTATTTGATGTTTACAACATCTGATAGTGATTAAGAAACACATTCCCAACAAAATTGATGTGATAGAGATCTTTACCATGAAGGAGAGGCTAGAATTCATAGAAAATATATTTTGGTTTTGGTAACCAGCACCTCTGTTCAACCTTCCTGTCCTTGGAACATTCAGCACCGAACCAGAAAAGAAGAGTTCCCTGTAGGGCCTCACTAAATGCCTGCTAAATTAATAACTGTAATTAAATGTGAAACAAATACTCAGCTATAAAGTGACACTGTAGACAGCTCACATTTACTTATGGAACTTGGTATAGCGGGGCTGAGTTAATGAAAAATTTTAAGATTTAGTTGAAAGCTTAATTGAAAGCTGCTTTACATTGAAACCTCATCTTCAACCAAAGTACTCATGAAACAACCCAAAACTATGCTGAAATGATGGGAACCTGCGTAAAGGGTTATTTTCTTGTCGTTCTTCCCTAGATTCTGTCTCTCATTCTTGGTCAGCAGCTTTTAGCCAAATGAAAGCTTTAGTTTTATTATGGCTATTTCAGACAACAGATAGTTCATTTGCTCTTCACTCTGAAGAAGGTAGACCCTTCAGGGTCTGTTGGAATATTTTAATGTCTCCACAGGAAAGCAGGCTGGGACTGCCTACTGTTTAAATGCAAGGAACATTTTCTCATCTCTGCTTCTCAGAAAGCACTCAGGCTGTTATGAAATGAATCAAATCATTTGTGTGGTGGCCATGGGCACTCAGGCTATCAGAGGCATGCCTTAAAAAGAAAAAACAAGCCTAGAAATCTCATCATACAGGAGCAAGGTGAGCTGCGATTACAAATGATCAGTTATTCTTTGCAAGATAAATAATACATTTCACAGCCAACCAAAAGAGATGTTCCTGGTGAGACCTGAGACTGATGCTCAGCAAAAGATAGCTTAAATGATGAGTAGGGGCTATCACCTTTTCAGAATAGATTGCTATAGAATATATGCACCTACACTGGGCATTGTAAGAAATAAATTTATTAAACACTAGCCATGGACCAGTGTCTATTCCATCTTAATGTATCTCATATTAATTAATGAACTAGGTAAGTTCATTAATCAACTAAATTTTTGTTTGTATTTCATTTGTTTTACAAATAGCTCTTATCCATTTGAAACTTGGGTATCTCTCTGTGCATGGATCTAGGTAAACTACCTAGATTTACTTTTTCCAAATAATTTACTAAGTTTCCCAAATACATTTATTATGCTTCCTCCTTAGTTTTAAATGGCAATATTCATCACATCTGTCTATCAATAGGGTTGACTTCTAGGGTCCCTATTTTTTTGGTTGATCTTTATGTCCACTTCAATACCAATATCAGGTCATTTTCTTTTTTTTTTTAAGTCATTTTCATTATGAAAACTTTATAACATATTTCCATGTGTAGTAAGACAAGTCAAATGATTGGAATTCTTCCTTGGTTTTTATTAAATATATTTTTATATTTCCTTTAAATTTTAGAATTATCTTTATCACAAATTCTAGTATTATTCTAGCTGCAATGACATTAAAATTATACGCAGTAGGATAAAAAGAGTTTTTGTTGTGTCTTGTTTACAATATTGACTCTACCCATCTAGAAGCATTGGCTTCTCTTTTTTCAAGTCATCTTTGGCAACCTTAAGAAAAGCTGAAAGCCTGGTGTGGTGGCAGACAAGTATTATCCCAGCACTTTGCAGTGCGAAGGCAGGACAACTCGGAGTTTGAAGCCACCCTGGGCTACCTAGAGCATTAGAGGCCAGCCTGGAACAAAGCAAGTTTCAAACAACGACAGCAAAAATTGATGTTTCTTTCCTTTACACAGGGGTCAGCGTTAACTATTTAAATCATTACTAAGTATCATGTAATTTTTATTGTTGTTATGTTGAATGGAGTATTTACCCTTTTATATTTTCTTGCCTCTTATACAAAGAATGCTTTATTTCGTATATTAATTTTGTGCCTGGCCACGTTAACAATCTCGTTTTAGTGGTGGTAATTCATCATGTCTTTTTTTATAGCTGTGTAAGCGACACTATCTCCTCTACGTAGCAGTGTTTTCCTTTCCTTTTTAAATTTTATTTTCTCAGAGTATTTTTTTAGACTTTTCAGTACACATTGAGTGGTAACAGTTTACCAGAAATTCTTACTTTTGTAGAAATTATTTTGACATTTCCTTATAAGATGGTTATTTGCAAGTTCTTGGTGAAGTCTACAGTTATTAAGATGTATATTTTCATAAGATTTTAGTTATTTATTAGTAAATATTTTCTAAAACACCTACTAAAGTAATTACACTATACATGTTTTCTCTATATAAGATAGGCCTGATAACTTGCCTAAGAGGCTGTAAGCATTCCCAAAAAAGTTCATCAATGACATTTAAAATTTTTTTTTATCTTGAAGATTGCAAGGAAAAGATAAACATACCACAGTCTCCTGCACTATGATACATGATCCAATGGGGCTTGGGCTTTTCCATCAAGACTGATGCTGTGCCCAACTCTGATAGGTGCCCTCCTACCCAGCCACAGCCTGCGGATACAAGGTTGAGCTTGTAGGAGGGCAGTTGGACTTCTAGGAGGTTTCATGTGCGTCTAACCCCTTTAGATTGTCTATCTGCAATGGCACATCTGCCAGCACTCTCTGTCTGTTACTACGGAAGGCTGCTGGCCTCTTCGCTGTGTATCCCGATTGCATTGACTTCCTTCTGTAGCGTCCAGATAAATAAATTCTCTTGATTTAGCTGATAATGTCTTTGGTCTTACTATTTGATATTACTATTGCCTTTGGCCAACACCGTGGGTATGGGATCTTTTAATCTAATGAGTTGTATAAGTACATTTTCCAAAATTGAATGATTCTTACGTTGCTAGATTACATCCTACTAGGTTATGAGATTTTAATTTTTTTCATATGCTACTGAAACCAAATAAAAATAGGAATTTATTACATAATAAAATTCACTTTTCAATTTAGTGTGGAAAGATGAACTTTTAAAGTTTATATGTTGAGGGACTGAATAGCATATAGAAAGAATGTAACTGGATTCATCTTTTACACTTTATACCCTGGAACTCTACAAATGTATCAATAGTAAAATGTAAACAATGATACAAGGCATTAAAGGAACATGAAGAAAATATTTGCACCTTTTTTTTTTATAACTTTGAAGTAGACCTATGCTTTCTAAACCAACTGTCAAAATCTAGAAGCCAAGAATTTTAAAAATTGATAAAGTAGTCTACATAAAAAATGGAAAATTTGTTCGTGGCAAAAGATTCCACAAGTGGACTTAAAGACAAATGACAAACTGGGATAAAGCATTTGAACTTCCTAGCAGGAGGGATCCTCCCCCTTATTTCACTTCTCCAATACTTAAAAAAAAAACCAGGAAACAGGAAAGTTTTAACAATCTAAAAGAAAATCTAGAGTCCACAGCAAAGGAAGCATCAGGAGTCCTAAGCCGTGAAAAAGTGTGTATCTTTAATCATAGCAAGAGAAATACACACTATGTCTATGAGCCACATTAGCAAAGCTCCCTCAGCAAGCCAGAGAAGAAGCCCATCCAAGACAGGTGTGGAAAGTGGAGCAAACTCCGTAAGTGGCAAAGTGGCCACATGTGGCAAAACAGCACTTTGAGTACCATTTCTGCAAGTTTTCCTTACAAATACACCTGTTTGAGTCTAAAGTGCTGTATTTACAAAATATTTATGGTATTATTACAGAAAAAAATGTTGTGTGTTTAAGGCTTGAATTTGCTATGTAGCCAAGACTGGCCTTAAGCTTATGACCCTCCTGCCTCAGCCTTCAGAATGTGGGGATTACAGACCTGCTTTGCCACACCCAGCCTATTATAGAAAATTTGGATCATGAAAAGGGGTCCAAGTGTATATCAAAAAAGAATTGCTAGGACTGGCCAGATAGCTCAGTGGACTACAGCGCTTGCTTAGGCAGACTCAGCAGCCAGGTTTTGATCCCAGTGTGCAGTGCCCCCCCACGCCCTCGGGTGCACTGAGAAGGCGATTGAGACTAGGCGTGGTGGTGCACCCCTGTAATCCCAGCACTTGGGAGGCTAAAAACAGGAGAATCACTTCTAATCTGATCTACATAGTGAGACCTTGTGCATCCTGTAGACCCTGCCCTAAATACATTAAACACACACACACACACACACACAATTTCTAAAATAAATTGCTGTATAGTTATGCCAGAAAGTGGAGTATGAAGTAGCTATGAAAATAAGTGAACTTTTTCTCATAGTGATGGAAAAACCACTTGAGGATGTACTGTGAAGTAAAGAATGACCAAGATGAGGAGCCAGCAAGATAGCTCAGCTAAAGCACCTGCTTAGGCAAGCTTAGGCAAGCTCCAGGACCCGCGGTTTGATCCCCTGTACCACATGCGAGCCAGCCACTCCCCCAGGGCGGGCTGAGCTGGCCACAAAAATAAAATGAAATAAAATAACAAAGGTGAAGAGGAAGGGTGTGATATGCTACTCAGAATGCTATTGATCAGATATGGAGCAATCACTGTCACCAGTGGTTCTGTCATCGTCACCACAGTGGTACTTGTGATTGGAGGACCCTCCACCCTTTCAAGGATCCATAATTCAAATTATTTTATGATAGTATTAAAATCCTATTTGTTCATAAGTCTTGATGACACACATCCATAATTCCAGCTATTCAGAAGGCTGAGGCTAGAGGACCATGAAGGAAGCCTTGCACTATTTTATAATAATCTAGAGCCGAGGGTTCGATTCCCCGGCCTGCTGTGCTGGTCTCGCCCCCGGAGCACACTATGGCAGCGAGTGAGACTGAGCGTGGTGGCACCCACCTGTAATCCCAGCTCTTGAGAGGCTGTAAACAGGTGGATCACTAGGAATCCAAGCTAGTAGTGAGACCCTGAGCACCCTGTAGACCCTTCCCTAAAATAAAATAATAATAATAAAATAATCTAGTTGACATTTCCATTACTTTGTCACTTATGTCTGTGTCACTATCAACGGCATTGAGGTCAGGTTGTAAAGAAATGAACAGGCACTGCCCGGCAAGTCTGAGGAAACCGACCATACTTACCCATTTATTAAGGCTGTCTTTCCCACAAAGACATTTGCAAAAAGAAAATGAAGATCCAAAGTGTAGTCCACAAATGTCAGAATTAAACTACTTTCTCAGATTCTTTATAATAAGACAGGCAGTTAATGTAAGTCCTAGGTCTTAATAAACATTTAAATAGGCATGTTCTGTTACACAGGTAAATACAGATCTATGAACCACAGGCTTTGCGGTTCTTGCTGTGCGAAGCTGGGCACCAGATGCTTGGTCTCAAGGGAAACTGAATAAGCCACTTCTACTATTAAGACACTTCAAGAGCATATGGCGTTTGTTGTTTATAAAATGTTTTTCCCTTGTGTAAAGTGTCTCTGAACCAGTGGTCTCCAGGGCACACATATCAAGCTGTTTTTTCCTGGAGTAGAATTTCATGTGCACACATTAACCATGTTTTCTTCAGAGAGTCTCCATCTGACTAATGAAGCACAGCCCAGAGGTTATGGTGTAGGGGAGTATCTGCCGCTCGGAGGATACTGAAATAGTGCTGACTGGATTCAAACTGATTATAAACAAGCTCTTGTAACTGTTGATGGCCTCCCTGCTCTTTCTCATTTTTACATTTAAAGACAATCTAGTTAACTGGAATTGTAAGGTAACGAAACACTGTCTGCTGGGCTTTTTCCTTGACACAAGGGCCCTGGCCATCAGTTCTTTGGGTTGGGCTCAGACTTTCTTTAAGAGATACCTTCAGTCCTCCCAGCCTCCTGCCAGACCCGTCTATCAGCTTTTGTGGGTGACACCTGGCCAAGGCCATCATGTATTTTGAAAGACAATATTTGCCCAGGGACTTTCTTTTTTCCTTCCCGTTCACATTTGTAGAATTCAAGCATTCTTGTGGAATAATCCTTGGAGTAAATCTATCCATATGCACATTTACTTGATATATCAGGAATATAAGTGTATGCATTTGTAACTATCCTAAATTATATGTTTATATGCAACATAATGAAATAACTTTGAGAGTAAATGCATTTCAAAATCAGTCATTGTATATAATACTCTTAAGTGGTATCTGAAAAACCTATTTATATATTTTTAATTTTTTTTTCAGAACCAGGGATCGAACTCAGGCTCTTGCACTTGCCAGGCAAACACTTATTCTACTGAGCTATCTCTCTGGCCCCTTAAATTTTTAAAGAGAGTACAAAATAGTATTAAAACAAAAACTACAAATGATACAGAATTTCACTAAAAAATATGATACAAATTTCACAGTGTTTGTTGTGTTGTAAAGTGTTGTCTTCGCATGAGTTGTTCATATTACCAGATATATGCATGCAAAATTGGAAGAAGAAAGAAAAAAAATATGAGGAAGTAAGATTTGATTCCCAGTCCCCCGGGGTGCAGAGACAGCAATTAAGACTGGGCATGGTGGTACGCACCTGTAATCCCAGCACTTGGGAGACTGAAAACAGGAGGACCACTATGAATCTGATCTGTGTAGTGAGACCCTGTAGAACCTGTACTAAATACATTTTTAAAATTTTTTTTAAAAAGAAAGTAAGGAAACCAGGGAGACAGCTCAGCAGCATAAGTGCTTACCTTGCATGCACAAGGTCCTGAGTTCAATCTCCAGCACCAAAAAAAAAAAAAAACTCTAAAAAGAAAGAAAAGAAAGTAAGAAGAGAGAAAAAGGAAAAAGAATTGAAAAAAGAAGACAAAACAAATTAAGGATTAATCACCTATATGAAATGAGTGTAATAAATACAAAACTTGGAGGTTTCCTCAAATTGGTACCTGATCAGTTCCTTAAACACGTACCATGATTACAGTACCACAAAGGTCTCAGGATCTGATTTCAGACTTAAATATTGTATCAGTTTTAAGCATCATTCCATTTATAGTTCCTCCATGGAGTCTGAGATGTCATATGTTTTATAGAATTTATTTCTAGATTATCCTAGAAAAGGAGCATGGTATCAGAACTTCCACCACATTTTGTGTGTTTCTCAGAATGGCTAATTCAGGACTGGATGTATCATCTGTGATCCAAATTGGAAATTTCCTTTTTTTTTTTGGTATTTTTTTTTAGGGAAGGGTCTACAGGGTGTTCAAGGTCTCACTAGTAGATCAGACTCATAGTGATCGGCTGTTTACAGCCTCCCAAGAGCTGGGATTACAGGTGTGCACCACCATGCCCAGTCTCAATGGCCATCTCAACATGCCCCAGGGGCAGGGCTAGCACAGCAGGCCCAGGGATCGAACCCCTGGTTCCTGTACCTGCTTGCAGGTGCTTTAATCTGCTGAGCTATTTGGCCGGCCCTCCAAATTGGAAATTTCTGAAGGACATTTGTGCTTGCTTGGGGCAATTTAATTCACGTGATAAAGATGAACATCTCACAAAGCGTTCAAGTCAATTGCTGGGAATCTAAAAGATGCAAGAACAAGGAAATAACCCAAAACAAAGCCATGAATTGTGCTAAGGTGTATTAAATCTCTTTTCCAGAATGCTATCGCAAAATTCTCATGAATGAAGTTTGCTTCTGTGTTTGTGTATCACTTCCTCAAGATGCTTCCTGCCAATCCTTCATGTCATGCAGACACGGCAATCCGAGGTTCCTTGTCCTTCCAAGCCTCCCTTACTCCTCAATAAGCTGAAGGTAGAAACTTTGGCACAATATGGGTACATCAAGAAGTGAAATAAAAACAGCTAAATTAGTTTAATGACGTGTTTCCGCTGTTCGGGTAGGAATGAAATGCATGTGCGTGTGTGAACTACAAAATATGAATTGTGTCATGTAAGGAATTCTACATAGGAACGCAATACTCTTACATTTGCATTTAAGACTAGCTGGCCCAAAATAAAGATGAGTGGTAATGTTTGTGCTAGTAATTTAAAATCTTAGTTTTCCTTTACTTTCTATGACATTATGTAGGAAATTAAAAATGTACCAGTAAAGTCGAGAGAGACCCCAGAAAAAAAGGAAAATATTACATATCTGGTACCTTTAATAGCACTTTTTTCTGCCTTTTGAGTAAGGAGTCCTGCATTTTTGTTTTGTACCTAGCCCACAAACGACATGACCTTTGAAATAACGATGAATCAGACAGCATCCGTTGAAATTCAAAAATTCAATATTTTTCTCAACGCCTAACATATACGAAGATAATAGAAATTGTTCATTTGTTTTATTAAAGCAACCAGCCTATAAATATTTTGGAAGAACCTCAGATCTTCAGAATCTGCTTACCAATATTAATTGTCTTTGTGTCATTCACAGGTTTAGGACCAGAAGGTTCTGTAGGTGTTTTAAATACCGCTTCTGTGCTTGGCTGTCGACAGGGGCTCCAGGTGTACCTCATCACAAGCATATGGGGTGCTCAATGACCTTTAGGGGAAGATCAGGTGGCTCCTCTGTTCTTCATGCTGAGGAAGGAAAGACCTGCTTGTAAAACATAGCAAATGTTTCCTGGATTGAAGCCAATTTATTTTTGATCTTCATTTGATCTTTATTTTGACTAATCCTTTTCTCTTTGTGTGATTTCCTTTTGTGGAGATGCCAAAGTTCTGCCAACCTGTTTCCTTTCTCAAAAAACCCCTCATTTCTCTTCAGTTTAATTTACTATTCCAACTTGTTTGCCAAAAGTAAATTAAATTCCCTCTGCCCCAGCACCAACCCCTGCCCCGTTCAGAAGCTTATCTTGTGAAATGTATTGCCAACTGCCTCATCTATATGCTCGCTGGACCTTTATACCTTTTAAGCCCAATTAATATGTTGGTATATATGGTTGTGCTTAATAGCAGAAGGGGACAGGATTTTCCTTTCGATTATTCATTCTCACAGATAAGTGAATGACATAAGTGACGTTGCATTTTCACATTTCTGCGGCCAACTACACAGATAATACAAGCAACTTATTCAGCTTCAACTTGAATTGCTTAAAGAAAAAGGTGTCTTTATTTTAATTCATTTTTAAGATGTGAGGACTTGGCCAGTTTGCTTCACAGGCTACTTCAGCGACTGTCTAGCAATCTAGCATTTTGGAAATTTGTGTATTTTCCTTGTCACATATAATCTACCAACAAGCCCAAGGTCCTCTTATAAAGCTTTACTAAACTCTACACATGGGAAAAGAAAACTTCTTTTTCCAGATGAAACTTTTCAGAGGTTTGGGCAGAGCAATTTGAAGCACCAATTAGCACTTGTTAGCTCAGCATTTTCAGCATGCCAGGTTTGCTTTTAAAAACCTTCCTTTGAGCCTGAGTTTGCAAGAGGTTCAGATCTCCTGAGTTTCGCTTTGAGTGTCAAGTTCAAACAGAGCTGAAAAGAAACTCAAAGCAAAATTCACTTTGGACCCTTTGAGCCTCACCTGGCTTCTATCTGAAAGAACTCCCCAATGCTCCCTTGAAACATAGCCCAGATTAGCATGCAATTCAAGTGAAATCCAATTCAGCATCGATGAAAGATTTGCAAACCTCCATGAAATGGGCTGTGAACCTAGGGTGACCTTGAGGTATCTTGGGAAGTTTACCAAAGTTTCCAATAAACTCATCAAGACTGTTAGGAACTAGGTGAAGAATCTACATGTTATATTTGAAAGTCTAAAGTCACTTCCAGGAAATCTAGGAATCATGTACAACTGGCCTCAAGACATGAAATAGTCTCTCCTTTGTAAAATTACTATTTTTCATCTCTGCATGCTCTTTTAAAGAGGGAAGATTCTGGCTAGTGGATAGGAAGGCAGCAGGCTTCCATTATATGCTCTTTTCATCTCATCAATGCATACAATGAAAGTCACAAGTTCATGACTGAGTATTTGCTATAAAATGGCCCTGGGAGTCTACAGCTCTTATAGTAAACAGTTGAGATAATCCAATATCTTTGCCCAACACAATGGGTTGGAACAACCTGTCATATAAGACAAACTTCCACTTTTCTAATGAAGATAACACTGTATTTATTGTTTTCTTCATTCTCAGGCGGTTTCTCCGGGTCTCCTCTCTGCCCTCCCCTCCACCCTTTCCTCTCACCACAAAGCCCTACTTGTGTCCTCTGATAATCCTCATCCACTCTCCCTTCTCTAACCACTTACCATGGTCCCCTTCCAGCCACTTCTCCACTCCTGGATTCCACCTCGCCTGCCCCCTCCACCTGTCTTCATCTGCCTCTTTTCTGAAATGCGCTGACGTGACTTCTCCATTGGCTTCTGACAACACCTGCTCCCTGTCAGCACTGGGAAGGTTCTTGGGCTCCCCTTCCACCACTCCTGTGCCTGGCTGCACAACCTCAGTCTTGCACCCGTTGTTCTCCAAGTGAGCATTCTAGAAACTTCTCGGGTTTTTTGGGTTTTGGTGTTTTTTTTTTTTTTTTTTTTTTTTTTTTTGCTATAAAATGGCCCTACTTATAGCAGTAGTAAGGCTGTCCTTGGAGCCTGCCAGAGGAAACACTTTGTCAAAACTATAGATGAAAGCATGACTTCACCTCATCCACTCAAGAGGAAGCTGTATAACATACAGTAGGAAGCTAGGCATGGTGGTTTGTACCTATAATCCCAGCACTCTGGTAGCTTGAGGTAGGAAGATCAAAAGTTTAAGCCCATCTTAGACAACTTAGTGATTTAGCAAGGCCTTGTTTCAAAATAAAAACAGTTTTAAAAGGGCAGGGGACTGAGTGCAAAGGCCCTGGGTTCAACTCCAAGTGTCACTAAACACTATGGAAAAGGCATAGGTTTGGAAGCCAACTGACTTAGGGTTGCATAGCATCTCTACCTCCATGATCTTGGACAGCTGGCTGAACCTGCTGGAGCTCCAGCTCCTTTACCAATGATACAGCAGTATCTATCAGAGTGTTCAAGATAGAACTCAAGTAATGTACCATAGGAGCTCAATTCTCTACCTTTAAGGATTCATTGAGAAGACTTTTATGCTTTATAGGGCAGGATGGTTTGGTGCAGAATTGGAAAACTGCCTGGTTCTAGCCTGTTCAATCACTTCAGTGATGTAAAATTTCTTTCTCTTGGCCACTGATGCACAAAGGACACCAGACTCTCAATCTCTCATTTGAGATGCACATTCCAAAGTGTTCACCCCTCTAGAGCCAGGATGACCCGTGTGATCAACGTTATTTTAATTAGACTATTTGGGACCAGGGAGATGGCTCAGTGGAATAAGGACTTTCCTGGCAAGCTCAAGGATCTGAGTTCAATCCCCAGTTCTGAAAAAAAAAAAAAAAAAAAAGAATATTTATCTAGTGAGCTAGAGTTTTGCTACCAAAAATGCAATATATGAAGGGAGAAAATGTCAATTGCCCTTATTTCTCCCATCATGCACAGGACTCAGTGAGTCTTTGTTGAACGAATGAGTTAATTTCATAATTAATCAATAGCTGAAGCATTTAGCCAAGGAAACAAAACTAACCTAGCTATGGTGGGAAAGAAGCAAGCTGGAAAAATGGCCATGCACTCTGGGAAGTATGTTAGGCAAAAACACAAGGGCAGAAAGATAACCTGATTAGTATCCTAAGTAGTGGTTTGTAGCAATGTTACTTGATTCAAAATACAGTCACATCTCAATGAACTCACTGTGAGTTGAAAATGTGGTAAGTAAAAACTACACTCAACATACCTAACCTACTTGATGTTCTATCTAAGGTATATAGTGCACAGGACAGTATTTGTTGCTTATCTCGATGACCACATGGCCAATGGGGAGCTCCAGTTCTTGACTCACTGTTGCCCACGATCTCAAGGGAGTATTGCACCTCATGTGGCTAGTCTGGGAAAAAATCCATGTTCAAAATTTAAAGTATATAACTTTGAAGTCCTTGTAAAGTCTAAAACACCGCAGTCAAGACTTTGCAAGTTAAACACCATCTTTATTTCAGATTTACAAGCTACCTTAGAATTATTTAAAGGGAAATAAATAATGGAGCAACAAGGTCAGCATGAAAGGACAAGAGTAAAGAAATGGAGAGAAGATAGGAGAAAAGAAAAGAAAAGAAGAGAGAGATGATATGGAAAGGAATAGACACTCAAGGTAAAAATGGGAAAAGGAGACATGAGCAGGAAGGTGGGAAGATGAGAAGGAAAGAAATTTCCTAGAGATTAGAAGCTATCTCAGCTATTCTCTGCTGGTCTTCCTGAACACAGCAGGTCATTCACTCATTTACATATACCAGTTCCCCAGTGTAGCTGTCCAGGTATCTTTGAGGTTTTTAACTTTGGGGCAGAAATGGTCCTCCTGTCAAAAGATAGCTCTGAAGTAAATATGAGGGATGTTTCATTATAACCACAGATTCGTAAGAGTGAAATTCAAAGAAAAAGGAAAGTGAAAGTATTATGTTTTGTTTTAAAGTTTGTCCTGAAATCATTAACCGAGTCATGATTCATTATACCCAACAAGGAAAGTTAGGGCTATCTCTGTCACGCATCAAGATCTTATTATTGTGGATTTCTCTATGTTACATGTTTTATCTCTTGGTTTGTTCAAAAATATTAATGTCAGTGACATAAATTGTGGAAAAGCCATTGAAGTTATCACCACAAAGTAAAGTTGAACACCAGGGTATCAGTCCTACAGGGTACACTTGATGGATATCATTTAAATTTTTGTGTTCTCTACCAATAAATTGTTAACTGGTGGTCAAGATCAACAAACTAGATCAAATACTAGATCCTAATTTGGAACCAAACTTAAAGTTAGTTCCTACCAAGTTTGCAAGTGTCACCCAGAACATATATGTTGGGTGGAAGTACTACATTTCATAATAGAAGGTGAAATCTGGGAAACCATCAGCCCTACAAGGGGCTGGGAATAATACAAGTTCAGCAAGACTTTTTGTGTCAATATATTCAAAATAGTTCCGATAGGTATACAACTACATTTTCTTAATTCAATGAATAGAAAGATTTGTTCTAGTAGTGTTTGTGGACAGGATATCATG